>OMMV01067857.1:3507-16340 GCA_900302635.1 Chatrabus melanurus
GAATCACATTTGTTGAGAAATAATTTCTCTCATTCTGAAAATCATCCTGTTAGTTGGCAGAGAACTCTGTCGTGTTCTCCTGTCAATGTGTACTACAGTGTTCGCCTTACTTTTTTTAAAACCTCTTTCTGTTCCTCACACTCACAAACTGCACACGTGCATGCACATTCATAAACATGCACGCAGTCGTCAGTTACCTCTCGCACAAAGAAGCACTTGTCCTGCGATCTGTAGTCGTCGTTTGTCATTTTGCAAGAGTAGCCAATTCAACATTCCCTAACCTGGAGGTTCACGGCCGGCCTTCAGGATGACTGGTGATTAATGTTGTCACCGAATGTGGAATCTTACAGTACATATAGAAGTTGCTGCAGGGCAGGTGAAAGACTTTTTTTTTTTTTTTTTTTTTTTTTTTTTTTGATGCTACATGAATGTTGTAATCTTACAGATGCTCTGCTCTTTCTTTTCTTTACAGCCAAAACTGAACTGGTAACACAAGAGAAGCAGCTGGCAGACACTCGGAAAATGTAAGAGCATTTTTAAAAATAATTCTCAAGCTTTGTTCACATTATTAAAGAAACAAATTGTGCTCATGGGCTGCTACACTCTATAGTGTGGAATTTAAATATTTCTGCACTTCCTACAAAACTCTAGGTGGCGCTGTGCTGAATGCTGTTTGCTTTTTCATTTGCTGCTGTCACTTCATTTTTCTAATACTAGGTAATAGTACCCGTGGGCATGAAGACAGTAAGGCCTACGGCAATCTGGCATTTGACCCCAATGACCATGACCTTCACCCAAATGATTGACATTTGACTGGCCTTGCCAGGGCAATTCTGCAATCCACCTGTGTGCCACATTTGGTCCAAATCAGGTTGAAAATCTAATTCCTTGAGCTTTGCCAAAATGAGTTATTTTATGGCAATTTCGGATCAACCTTCATTGACATACCAAGTTTGATAGAAATCAGCAAAAGGACCTGGGAGGAGTAGGCCAACAAACAGACCGGCAGACATGAAGTTGGCCCTAATACTGACCTCTGGCAAATTTGACCTTGCTGGGCAATTCTGTAACCCTCCCCCATATGTTTGCCAAGTTCAATGCAAATCAGAGCGAAAATTGAAATTTTGACCTTTGATCCTAATAACCTTGACTCTCATGATTGAACTTTGGGAAATTTGACCTCGAATTAGCAATTACAGAGCACCCCCTCCATATGTATGCCAACTTTGGTGCAAATTGGAGTGAAAAGATCTCCTTGATCTTATCAGTTGATTGTTTGGACTAATGGTTATTTTGACCACTGGACCTTATAAGCTCCTGGACGCTTAGGTCATCACCTCTGTCTGTACATGGTTGACAACTCTGTTGTGCTTTGTCTTGTTCAATTTTTGTCATTGGTAGTATGGCCAAAGCTGATGGTCACCCCCTCTGAGTCACAAGAACATCTAGGTAGTTTTTCCTCACCACTGTTGCCAATGTGCTTGCTCAAGGGGTGGGTAAGGTTAGACCTTACGCTTGTGAAGCACCTTGGGGCAACTTATGTTGTGATTTGGTGCTATATAAATAAATTTAATTGAAAAATTACATTTTGACCCCAATGATCTTGACCCCAATGATTTACCTTTGGCAAATTTGACCTCACCTTAGCAATTCCAGAGCCTGCCTGCATATGTGTGTTATGTTTGGTGCAAATTGAAGTGAAAACTTAATTTTGACCTTTGGCCCAATGACCTTGGCCCCCAATGACTGACATTTGGTCAGTTTGATCTCGCCTGGGCAATTCCAGAACCCACCTACATATGTGTGCCATGTTTGGTAGATATCAGAGTGAAAAATCAAAATTTTGATCTTCGACCCTAATGACCTTGACCTTTGCTAAAACAAACCCTTTAAGGGCAATTTGGAGTCTGTGTTCATCCACCTGCCAAGCTTGGTGGAAATCGGCCAAAGGACCTGGGAAGAGTAAGGGAACAAACAGACAGACAAACATTGCTCGATTTATAGTGTGTAATGACCCATTCTTACTCTGACGATTGGCCCAGCATTTGCCGATGGAGAGTGAAAAGTTGATTGACGTCGACCAGCGACGAGGTCCGCCAGACTCTGCGGGGGCTGGGTCAACATTGGTCGGGCGGCGCTGGTGTTCATCGTGGTCCCGGAAATATTTTCAACAAGCTTAAAATCTTTGAAATTCATGCTGGAACTCCGGCGGGAGTTGGGCTCCGCTGCCACTGCGTCACCTCTACTCGTGCTCCGTTACTGCCCCACTCGCCTCCGCCGGCCAACATCGGAGGTCATTCAGTTCCTGGAGTCTGGAGAAGGTGAAGGGCTGGAGAGGCTGCGACAGGAGTGTTAGCTTGAGGTCCTTGAGGTGGCAGGTGACTAGGTCGCAGAGTTTCGTCAAGTTTCTGTGGGCTGTGTCGCGTAGCGTCTCGAGCATTGGGTCGGCGATCGGCTCCGCCGGGCTGGGCTGCCGCTCCACGGAGTACGCTGCTGGTGAGCCCGACCTCCAACAATGGGTTAGTGTATCGTCGCTGGCATCGGGCTCTGCCAGTGCAGCATCGCCCTTCACTGAGCTTCGTTAACCTGCGTTGAAGACAGGAAATTTGGACCCCTGGAGCAATCCTTCTCCGGTGTTTTACAGAGATATTTGAGAATCTGCTCTGTTGGCCAGCGTCAGCCACTTCACGCCATAGTGTGAATGGGCCCATAACTAGTAGCTACATTTGGAAGCTCATTTGTTCTACAGTTGTAGAAGGTCAAATCCATTTTGGGCGGAGCTACTGCTCTACAACCATTTACTCACAGAGGTGAGCAGAATTCATTTCAAAGTTGAACGAATTTAATCGTTCAGCGCGGTGCACCTCTGAAACGTGCACCTCTGTGGAAGTGTGTGACAAAGCACCCTATAGACAACAGTGGAGGGGGTGCATGAAAAACATTTTTCTGAAAATTTAAAGCCACTCCCTGAGCAGTTTTTCCTCATTTTTTTGAACGTGTGATGCTTGCTGCAAATTAGAAAAGAAAGAGAACAACAGGACAACCCAGTAAAGTTTGGCGTTATATATTCTCACTCCAGTAAAGAAATTTAATCCTGCTGTTTTGTCAATATTTAGGACCCCTGGTTATTTCAGTTAGGTGGAGGCCGTCATGCCAAGCCTCCAGCAGACGGGAGGCCCCCGGTGCGGTGTCTGTGTTGTTTATCTAAGCCGAGCGAGAGGAGACAGCTTTGGCTCCAGGCTTCTGTTACTGCTGGCCAAGAATGTGTTCCTATTGCACACTCCAAACAAAGAGACCCCAACCTGTCCGTCGTATTGATCCATCACAAAGGCCCAACGCATTTAATGCCATGTGCACTCTTTTTCCCCACATCTGTCTTTGTGTTCGAGTTGTATGTGCTTTTTCTCCATTTTCATTTTGCACTCTTGCCTATGCACATGTAAAAACACACTCCGGCCCATACATGTACACGCACGTGTGAATGTGTACACAGCAAAACATCCAACTCAACAGTAAAAATGGGCCTATTTATGGGGTAAGACATGCATGTTTTTAAAATTGTGATTCAATCATGTGTGCGTGCAGTGTCTTAGCTGTTCCAAGGACTGCATTCTTCTGGACAGAGACCTCAAATATTGTACCTGGAATCCGCTGGAAACATTTTCCCAGTTTGGGAGTCACAATCCTAAGAGCTTCTATTACCAATGGGACCACTGTGGCCTTTATCTTCCACCACTTTTCTACTTCTTCGTTCAACTCCTGGTACTTTTCGGTCTTCTTGTGCTCTTGGAATTGCCACATCTACCCCAACTTCCCTTTTCTGCTCCTTGTCAACCAAAACCATGTCTGGTTGGTTGGCCAGCACCTGTTTGTCTGTCTGGAACTTGAAGTCCCACAGCTCTGCTGTTCTCAACCACCTTTGGTGGTGTTCCCCACTTAGACTTTGGTGCTTCCAGTCTGTATTTAACACAGATATTCCTGTATACTATCCCAGCTACTTGGTTGTACCTCTCTGTATCCTGTCCCAGCTTGTGTCTTGCACCATGCCACTATGTGCTGGACTGTCTCAGGGGCATCTTGCCTGCACCTTGGGTCTTGTCTGCTATGGTAGACCCATGCCTCTATAGACCTGGTGCTCTTGTGCTACCATGATCAGACCCTCAGTGCTGGTTTTCAACCCAGCCTTTGCTAGCCATTGGTGGGATTTCTTGACATTGGCCACCCCCTCTGCTGATGGTACATCCCATGGATGGGTCTGGTCTTTCATGACGTGTCCTCTTCACATCCTCACATCCTCTGTCTTCTGCTGTGGGAGGTACTCAGTGATTTATCTCTCTCACTCAAACACACACACACACACACACACACTTGGACAATGCCCCTCTGCAGGTGCAACTGTTGCACAATGATACATATCTTTCAGTAACTGCTGCCAGTACTCCTTCATGAACTGTCAATACAATACGCGACATGATATGGTTCTTTGTGAGATCGTACACCACCTACTACCACTCATTCTGAAGGCAAGTAGCTCAGCACTGGATGATAGTAACATGCAGAACTGCACTGCCAATTAATTCAAGACAGAGGAAGGCAAAAAAAAAAAAACCCCAACAAAAATAAAACAAATACAGCATTGTAACTTGGATGGGAACCATCACACAAATAACTAAAAGCTGTGAAGGTTGGCAGGGATGAATCTATGCTATGACGGATTAAAGCAATTAAGGCAGTTCTGAAGGCAAAAGGAGGTCCAACCTGATACCAGCATGGTGCTGGTGTGTGTATACATGCAAACATTGATGCACATACATTACACATTAGGCAGACTGGATAATAGTACTTGTGGGCATGAAAACAGTACCGGCTACAGCAATCTGACATTTGACCCCAGTGACCCTTACTTTCATCAAAATGATTGACCTCTGGCTGATCTTGCCATGGCAAGTCTTTGCCACATTTCATCCAAATTAGGTTGAAAATCAAATTCCTTGACCTTGACCTTTGCCAAAATGAATTTTTTAGCAGCAATTTGGGGCCAACCTTAATTGACATACCAAGTTTGCTAGAAATCAGCAAAAGGACTTGGGATGAGTCCAGCAACAAACAGACAGGCAGACATGATCTTGGCCCCAATGATTGACCTCTGGCAAATTTGACCTTTCTGGGCAATTCGGTAACCCACCGACATACCTTACCCTTGTGAAGTGCCTTGGGGCGACTTGTGTTGTGATTTGGCGCTATGTAAATAAATTGAATTGAATTGATATGTGCTATAAGTTCAATGGAAACTGGAGTGAAAAAATTTTGACCTTTGACCCCAATGACCTTGACCCCAATGAGTGAGCCATTCCAGAACCCACCTACATATGTGTGCCAAATTTGGTGGACATCGTTGTGAAAAAAAAAAAAAAAATCATAATTTTGACCTTTGGCTCCATTGACCTTTGCCAAAACAAACCTTTTAAGGGCCATTTTGGGGTTGACTGTCGTCCACATGTCAAGTTTGGTGGAAATCAGCCAAAGGACATGGGAGGAGTAGGGGAGCAAACAGACACGCAAACAAATATTATATCACTATATATATGATATATATGATATATATAATATATGATCACTAGCAATATATATGAGAGGTACCAGAACTTATTTTAGTCCTAGAAGTTCATCTGTCACTGTATGTCTTCTGTTGTCTTTTTTCCCTCTGACATTCTCTCATCATTGGCTTATGTTTCAACTCTATGGGAACAAAAAAAACCACAGAATTTAGTAATTTAGCTTCTTTGCGTCACATTCCTTGGTTGCAAAATGTTCACTTTACTTTGCCTTCATATCCTTGTGAGGTTTGGTTTTAAATAAACGTTTGTTTTGCCCCTATCCTCAGCTTTTCGGAGTTGAGCGTGGCCTTTTCTGTTAAACCCAAAGCAGGCGAGAAAGAAGTTTCTCTCAACACTTTCTTCTCCATTTGGCATGAGTTTTCCATGGATTTTAAAGAGCAATGGAAGAAGCAGAACAAGCTGATTTTACAGCAACGGTGAGCAAACATTACAGAGACAAAGTATTTCCATTTTATTTGAATGTAAGATGATATTCACCAATGATGGCCTTTTTTTCCCCTCGTTCAGATTTTGTCTTAGTTTGGGAAGAGTAGACCACTTTCTGCCCTTTTAAAATAACATCAAATATGCACTAATGTTCCTACATTTAGAATTTTCCTCCAGCGTTCCTGACCCATTAATAACTTGCAGCGTATGCCGTGCTCGTTGAAGATCCTATCAGACTCATCCAAATTCATGAAGGGAACAGAGTTGAAATGACCCCAAACTTTGTCCTCACCCCTGTAATGAAAAGAACACATGTAGCATTTAGCTTCCAGTGGTTTGATGAACAGAAAGATACCGTTGCATATGTCAACAAAAAGCAAATTGGTCCATTATGCCAAATGAAGATTGAATCATGATATGTATTTGCAGGAGAAACCAAAATGCCACATGCTTTGCTTTTTCAGTTGGAAAGAATAAAAACAAATTTGAAAGCATTGGCTTTTTTGCTGTTTGCCACAGGTTAGTCACCCCGGTTCGCTCTCAGTCCCGGGCTCTCATTTATCAACACTGTGTACAAACACATGTACGATATGAACAATGTGCGTAAGCTGTGCATAGGAACTATAGACTATATACATAATGGACAAGCCCTCTATGACATCACCTATAGGTTTTCTGATAAGCAGGTTTGAAGTTCCAATGGGGCGGCTCTAGATTTCACTATCTTGGCAGTGCCTGGCTCCACCTAACCCCCAGCCAACCCATAAATGGGTAAAGACGTGAAGCTTGGTTAGACCATCATGACCTGTGTGGAATGAATGAAGCCTGAACATGGCCACTTATCTCAAAGTTACCAAGTTAGCTAAGGCTAATAAGCCTTAAACTGGATTTGGGTGATTAATTAACGCATATTTTTGCGGACTCGGCAGTGGCTCTAATAATGGATGGCCTGGATGCAGATATTGAAAACTTTGGGCAGCAAATAGCCTCAGTAACTGTGCCACTATCAGTGTAGCTAACCTTACCCAGCTATCATACCAGCTAACTAGTGCCAATGGTGCTAACATACAAATTCAATAATTGTAAAATACAGGAGAACAGACTTCTTAGTACAATTGACCACACAGCAAGCCATATTACCTCATATTTGTATTAAAATGCTCAGAAAGGAGTTACTGGATTGTTAGTGGTTGGCTGCTAGCGGCCTGTTAGCGGCTGGATGCTAGCTGTCAGTCAAATTGACCATGCCCCTAAATATACATAAATTTATGGCTTAAAATGGCTTAAACTAATGAGCTCTGTAAACATTCACCCTGTGCATTTGTCACGAACGGGGAAACTAGCTATAGAGACCAAAACCATTTGTACCCAGCTGTAAACATGTTTATTTCTGCTGTGATGTTGGACATTTTAACATGGGGTTCTGTGGGGATTGACACACTTTTGGAGCCATCCTCAAGTGGCCATCTGAGGAACTGCAGCTTTGGGCACTTTCGTGTTGGCTTAATTTTTCAGCACTGGGGGTGGCCGCTTGGTAGGAACGTTTCCAAGAAAAGTGTTGGATTTATCAAGAAGTACTTATGCTTGAAAATGTGCGTAAGGATAGACAAACCTCCACCACCTTGTGGTAGAAAAGTCACTTTGCCACCTCCGTCCACCATAGACGGAGAAAGGATTGATACACCGGGATCGATTAATAAACAATGAGGAGTAAGTACTTTACATTTATAGTGTATTCCTGTTTTCTGAAATTTTGGACACGATACACTTTTAGTTTCTTCATGATGCCGTGGAATGCACACACATGGAAACGTGACTCTTTAAATCATCACATCGATTAGAAAGATGATGGAATGTACGGGAGGAGGAAATTTAGTTCAACTATTTTTGTTTCTTTTCTTTTGGCAGCTCCTATTCATCCAGGTTCACTCGTCTCTATCTCACCCATTCTTTTATGGAACCAATATGGATCTTTGATTTCATGATCCACATAATATAAATCGTGTGCACAAGTGATTTTACAGAACTTCCCGCATTCATTCATTCACGTTTTCTCGTATTTTGAGGTTTTTTTTGTACATACGAACAATTTACGAGTGGTTTGAAGCAATTGTAACTTAAAAATCCCTCATAAATGACATGTCATGATTAATTTGATATTATCCTGTTTAATTCTACAATTTAAATCATAACATAATCCTGAAGGAATTCACATAGCCTAGTATCATTAATTTAAAATGAGATAGTCCTTTAGTAGTCCCGCGACCGGTGAAATGCAAGAATCCGTAGTCTGATCTGTCCTGTTGGTAGGAGAAAGATTCTGATTGGGCACTCTGGGCATGTCGAACCAAATTACTTCCTTATTTTAGTAAGACCGTCTCGCATGAAACAAAACTGCATTAAAACCTCTCATTTATTCCCATTCGCTGGCTTTAGCAGGTCTCTTAATTCCACTGTGTACGCTGTTGAACATTACAGATTCTAACATTTATGGGTGGGAAGCTCAGCCATGTATGGTATTCTGCATCTAGGTTTTACACACAAGTGGTATTCAACAGTCACACTCCATTTAACCAATAAAAAGTTTTATCCACACAGAAGAATTTAGCAGCTTTTCTATGCAGTGTTGATAAATGAGGGTCCAGGTTGTCTGTTAGACTCCAGTGGAAGCGCATTCATCTCCGCCTGTGCTGCACAGACATGCAAACAGTCTGCGCAGCACACACGGAGATGAACACAGAGCAAAAAAGACGAGCTTTGTCTGGGTGCTCTCATGTGACATTTTATTTTTAGACTGCATCCATTTGTTTTGGACTGTATGGATTCAGCAGCAAATATTTGCAGTCACATGTGTCTGTAATACCATCCGGTTAGTATTTCAGGTTTTTTTGTGTTTTCCATGTCCATCTTGACATCTCACACTTTATTGGCTTTTAACACGAACAAATGCATGTGGTAATTTGTGCTCCTGGTACAAAAATGCATATGACCTTTGAAATTATAGAATGGCAAATTCTATAAAAAGAGTTTTTTTGTCCATAACGTTACTGTTATCTGAGGCAGAGTGCCAACAATGATCACAACATCCAGCAATATGTTATCCGCAACTTTTCACGGACTCTTGTCCAAAAATTACAGAAACACTACAATTTTCATTACAATGTTAAATTTTTTTTTCCCCTTAAGTGGGTCAAGAGAAAATCAAATTTGAAATGCCAAAATTCCTATTTCCAACAAAAATCAAATGCAAGATCAAAGAAACAAATTATCAAGTTGAAACCAGAATTTAAGAATAAAATAAAATAAATACATTGCAAGAATCCACATAAAAATTATGACATTTTAATGGATTAAACTGGTTACAAAAGTTGCTTATTTAGATGTATTAGTAAATCTTAGATATTTAACAGACTTTCATGATTTTTAAAGGTTTTAGGAGCCCCTTTAAGAGCCCCATCTTACACCTGGGACAAAGCAGCAGTGTCATTACTGGCTTTGCAGTTGTCAGTTTCATGCCCAGGACACATGTCCTTTAAAAAGCAAGTTCATCCGTGCTCATTTGCGCGTGCCCATGGGTGTGTTGGTTTTACAATGAGGTGTGGTCAGGTGCATTGTTGGTGCGTTCATGAGGCAGCAGAATATGATTACGCCACAGACGAACAAACACCTGGTCTAAGCCTAAGGCAGATCTTTCCTGCTTTTAATACGCCGCAATAATCAGATACACCTGATATAAGTAGGTTTACGATGTGTGTCCACTTTGCTTGTTCACACAATGAAACTGAATTGAAAACAACCGTTAAACAAAATAGAAGAAAACATTATAGGAAAAATACAAAACTTCACCTCGCTGCTTCACCTCAGGGAGCTTTGGTGGCTCGTGCAGTTTGACATGTTGTGCACAGATATTTTAACTCACCAGAAAACCTCTCACCTGACACCACTGTCAAAATAGCAGTGTGCCAGATTCTAGCGCACCCCGGCTCTTAAAGGCAATGACAGATGACGCGCTGATTGGTTTATTTCCTGCTGTGCCCAAAACACACCCATGGCTACTTAAGTGACTAAACACAACCCCTTTGTGCCCTGTGCCTTACTTTGTGCTTAGATTATGTGCAGCGTGAATTGGAGTTGGACACGCCCAAAAATGCACTTGTGCAATTTGCTTTAGACCGTGTGCTATAGATTGTCAAGCTAGGCCTCTAAATGTGCCAAGCACAATTTTGTACTTTCACAAGCAGTCAGACACTTGAGGTGCAGTCACACCCAGACGTTGGGCCAATGTAGACTAACTTACTTGCAAACGCCGGTGTCTGCTAGGCTCCGCTAGCTGCCGCTGGGCTCCGCCGTCCTCCGCTGATGAACAGCGACCACGTTCAAAAATTTCAACATGTTTAAAATCCCTCACCATTTGCCGACGTAGCCTGGCTATGGTGGAGACCATTAGAGAAAGTTAATGTCCGCTACGACCAAGTTAGCATCCGTTAGCCTCCGCTAGCCGAAGCTACTGGTGCAATCGTCTACGCTGGGTGCTGCTTCGTCCTGCCTGCTCAGAATCACTGGACAGCGGTGTGTCGAACCCCCTCTCCCGCACGCTGCCACGTTGGCAAAGGTCCCGCTTGTTCTAATGGCGCGCTGGCTAACGCCCGCCTCTGCTGGCCTCCACGAGCACCACATTGTGGAACGCCGTGCTGCATTTGAGGTTCGCTACCAAACTCTAGGAACGTGATTTTTGCTGACGTTTGGCCAGTTTTCTCGACTTTGCCCTGCGTTCACCACACGCTGGGGTAAACGTCATCGTGTGACTGTGCCTTTAAGGGTCAGGGGATCAAATCCCACTTACTCTGCTCTGTGTTGAACTGTCTTCGCGCAAGAGACTGGACCTCAGATTTGGCTGAACTGGATATGCGTCCAGGTCTGCAGGTGATCGCCAGCCTGTAGAAATTACTGCTCCAGCCATCCATTTTGAAACCACATTCCATATGGATACAGCAGGGATACAACTATAGAACAGCTTCCTAAACTTGACCTGACCTACTTTCATGAGGTGAAGGTCAAACCTGATGAAACTATCCTAAAAAGCTGTTTCCAGTCATAAATTGGAGCATTATTGCCTCTACAAAGCTCCAAATCGAGCCGTTTCACACCTCGCACATCCAGGGCATCATGCTTTTGACTGAGTCAGAATCATTATTATTGTTTGTTTGTTTGTTTGTTTAGGGTCAAAAAGGCAGAGGAGTGCTTCAAGCAGGCCAAGGAGAAGGCCTCCTTCACTGTCACCCCGAAACATGCCGCTGGAATTGTGAGTCTGGTTTCGGCTCATCTTTTAGCTATTATTCTTATTATTAATAAATTGCATTCAGCAGAACATGCCTTTATTTTTATTTTCTTCATCTGGTGCAAATTTGTCTCCTCACCTTACCATCTCGGCATGTACAAACACCAGTCAGAAGCAAAAACAACCCTTCTGGCTGTTAACACACTGAGATCCGTGGCGGCGCTGCCAGCGCTCGACTTAAACCCCTTTCTGTTCTTTTCTCCCGCAGAAAGCCAAGCTGAGACAGAAGATATGAGTGAGACAATGGAAAATTATCATCGAGTCTATTGCACAAGCATCATTTCTACAATCTGACATTACTCAACTTCTTTTCTTTTTTTTTCTTCTTCTTTTTTCTTTTTTTCTTTCTTTTTTTTTTAACATTTATTTGTTTCTGGAATATTTGTAGTCAGATGATTTACATGTTATTTTGAGGCGGCCCAAAGTGGTGGCAGTACCAGGTACTCTGTTTTCTTTAAAAATACAAAGATGTACATATTCACAGGATGAATCTTAATGTACTTTTTAAAATGAAATATGATCAAAAGATGTCCTAAAGCTAAGATGTGGCGTAGCTGAACATGCACATCTTTAGCCCCCCACATAAAGGATACGGACAACGCTCCTTGGGTTGCACAGACATCAACTAATTACCAAAAATCCACAACAGAGGAAATAATGACCTGGATGGAGTGATTATCAATTCTTTATTTTCTCGAGAACAACAGTGACCTCACCTATACTAGAGGCTCCAACTTTAACGGACCAACCTCACCAAAAAGGACGTCTTCCGGATCATTAAACATTATTTTCCTCTAACTCTAACCTTAATTTAATCACAGCTTTAATCTTAGCCCTCCATCCAAAAACGGCTTTCTTTTCAAGAAAAAAAGTCATTCCTCATGATCATGCAAAAAAACCTTTCAACACAGAATCAATCCGAGTCTGGTGCAATACCCACTACACTACAGAACCGCTGTGCAAAAAGAGGAGCTTTTATCCTTAAAGGTAAATGTGCACTACAGGACTGCTGCACTTTGCTGTGATTTTGGCCGACATCTGCATGCATTTTCACTTCCTTGTCGCCACCGTGGGTAGTGACAGAAAGCACGGCATAGAAAAAGCCTGAAGTACAAACACAGCTTAGCAGCTTATCTCTGTCAGGCAGATAATATATTTTAAAAGAAAATGTTTTCCTGGGCTTCTTGCGTGATGAAGTTCCTGCGTTTTTTGATGTTTGGTTTTTCTTCATTATTTTGTCACTGTAGGACCAAATTCAACCAGTTTTTGCCCCGGTGCAGCAAGACAATGCAGTCTCAAGAATTTGGAGGGCTGAATGTCATCCAATGGAGGGAACCCCATCTACGCCTTTTGATTACCCATAATTCTTTTCACTGAGTTTGCCAAAAATTATGCTGATATGCAGCGTTGCTGTACTGTACATTGGCCTTAAGTAGTGCGCCTTGTGCATA
>OMMV01067859.1:6689-20090 GCA_900302635.1 Chatrabus melanurus
ATTATAATAATAGAATAAAATTTATGAGGATTCTCTATTGAAGAAAGAAGTACTCAGCAACGAGGACAAAGCCACCGCTGACAATGATATGAAGCTAAAATAAAAATGTGAACTTGCAATATATTTTAAATTTATTATAATTTAAAACGCTTCACGAACCAGATCTGTTGGCATGAAATGTACTTTGAAACAGGTGTGACTCTGTTAATGGAGTTGATATAATTTTAAAAAAAAAATTATGACTACAAACCTGCAGTAATATTTATTCTAATGCAGAATTCCAGGATTGTTCGGCCGAGAAAACAAAATTATCATATTACTCGAAAAATGATTAAAAATTGATGTAATTTCCACAGATGTGGTTTCAACTCGGTAACATTAGAAGAGCGGCCGTATTTCTTTTTAGGGAGTGGCTATTGATATGGTAGTGTACAAACAAGCTGCTTTGTCCAATAAGAAACTGCCGTGATTATCGCGAGAGATTTTTTTATTTTTTTTCCAAATGTAACAGCTGTGAATATTTTCAGCAAACTGACTGATGATCTCTGAAGTCAGGGTTTGTTTGTTTGTTTTAAAGTTTGCAGAGTCCTGGGTTCAAATCAGCTAGCTAAGACAAAACTGTCGTCTTTGTCTTCATGTCCAAACCTGACTTTTTTATGTTTGTCTTAATATTTATCTACTTCTACACTATTTTTGTATCATTGGAAATCTACACGACTAAAGGAAGGAACCAAGTTTCTCTCTGCCGCTATACGTGTCGCCATGTGAATACCTACGGTTCTATAATTGCACGGACTGATAGTTGACATACATGTTATGTGTCAGAGGACATTTTTAGCTGCGATTAACAAACCACGAATTACTTAATTACATATTTATTTTTCCCCCTCACGCTAATACATGCATAAAAACCCACAGCAGTATTGCTGACGCTGTGTCAGCTGAAAGTACAGCAGCCTACCGGTAGTGTTGTTGTGCAATCACATGAATAAAACGGTTCCTGTCAGTCTGAGTCTCCCGTTTTCTAATGAGTATTCCGTTGGCATCACTTCACACACCAGCACCAAACTTCACAGGACTTTTAGCTATTTTAAGAGCAAGAAGTGCTCAAGAGACACCTTCACATCGAGAAACAGTTGGGCTAAAATAATGCAAAGTTCAGTACCCCGGAGAAAAATGCTTATACTTCACTTGCCGTGGTCTAGTTTACTCAAAGATGTCAAACTTTGCACCGTTTCATCAAATAAATAAGTCACCTGTTGTCTTATAAACAAATATAAAAATTTTTTTTGTCAAAATACCGACCTGTGATGCATCAGCAAAACAAAAATCAACATTTTTCAGATCTCTCATAAACAATCCGTCTCTGTTGCTTTAAGTGGGAAAGAACTGTGGCTGGCCACGCCCCCCTCTCTCCAAATAAGAGGAGCACGAGTGGGCGTGTCGGACAGAACACGGGCGGGCTTAGTGGGCGTGTCTTCGCACAGTTGACGCGTTACAGAAGTCTTAAAACCATTTTAAGGTGTCTTGCTTGTCGTTGGGTTCCTAACCGCCACGTTTTTACGGGTAGCTGATGAGATGACGATGTGCGTCAGGATGATGCATCGACGCACACGTCGGCTTCTCGCTCTGTGCCAGAGCAAAAATATGACTTCATTCACTCTGACATTGAAAATAAGTGTAATTTTTGTTCTTCTTCTTCTTGGAAGAGCTGTTTTCCTGAGGAAGGACAGCAGTCTCTCTGTGGAAGCAGAAGGAAATGAGTGACCAACACCAGCTTTCTTCCTGTGTTGCTCGGCTCTTATGTAATGAGATTTCAACAGAAACTTGAGTTGCTCAGTAATACCAGCCGTGAACCCTCCTGCTCAGAGCTGCTTAAATGGGAATCATGACGTTTCTACTCATTAACACAGGTTTCCTGCTGGTTTGCAGACTGCTCGACGTCCGAGTGTCTCTGTCTTCGTGAGGCACGCTTCACGTGCGCTGTGCATGTGGTCGTGTAACGGTTTCTCCCGTTTGCTTCCACCCTGCTGCAGATTTGTACTCCGGTGTCCTCGGCGAGGCCGTGGTGGACTGGGGCAGCGCGGGCCCTGGAGAGGAATGGGTTAACACGGGCACGAACGGGGACGAGCTCGGTAAGACTCGACTCTGCCAGGAGGTCAAATCCACGCCGTTAAGCTGCTGCTGGAAATCGCTTTAAATCCCACATGAGTTTGGCTGCTCTGCGTCTGTTTGTCCGTCCAAAATCCAAAATCAAATTCACCCGAAGCATCTACAAGGTGGAATTAAGCACCTGAGTATTTTATAATGTGACGCAAACAAACAAGCAGATTGGATAATGAAGCCAAAATGGGGCTTTTTCTGCCCCCTAGTGGCTGGTTGCAGCACAAGCCGTTAATGCGAGCTGCCTCATGCAAGTCAAAATAACAGGTTTTTTTTTCTCTAAAATTCTATTTTACACAGTTTTGCATTCAGTATCGACTTTTTTGATCATTTGTATTTTTAAAAAAGTATTGGTTGATGCTTAAAGGTGTGCAGATTGTGAGTATTTGTCAGGTCGTGCTAAGCTAACGATAGCCGCGATCGACGTGCAGTTTGCAGCCGAGCTGCGTTTGCTGCACCGTGTGGCTCTCACAGTCGTAGAAAAGTGCAACATTTTATTTCTGTATTTCGTGGTGTTGCTGCAGTGTTCTGCACAAATCGATCATCAGAAGAAGAAAAAACAATCTTTGCCGTTTGTTTTGGAAAGTTACCAACATTAACTTCAAACGGTAGCGTTCTGTTTGTAGCCGTCTGACGGAGGCTGTTCGTCCACACGTGCACCTCGGTGCACCTCGTGCACAGATTGTGGCTTCAAATATTGACTGTGCAGCGGGATGATGCCACCAGCTTGACTTTGGCTTCATTTTGTCACAGTGACATCTAACAGCAGCAAACTGAGCACGAGTGCTTCAGCATTTCAAAGTTTGATTTGAGGCCGGCGGCTGTTTGCTGCAGATATTCAAACTTTTACTTTTATTTATTTATTTTTTTGCAGTTTTGTATGTTTGCTGAACAGAATCTCAGCTTTCCAGAGAATCAGATTTGATCTTTTTGCAGCTCGTGCACTTATTTGATCTCCATGATTTAAAATATTTTTGCCAGAATGTCCTGATTTATCCGTTTAACACTTATTATTGATTTTCTTTAAGAACCAATAAAACCACAAACGGCAGCGGTTTCGTATGTGAAGAATGTCCTGGTTTATTGTGTGAACACTGTGTGTGTATGTGTGTTTGCTGCATGTGGTCCTGCTGTCCTTTCAGTCTGATAGCATGAGCATTTTTGTGATGCTTTTCTTAATTAAAATTTTTTTAAAAATTGAACTTTCCTCTTTCCTAAAAGCAGCTATAAGGAGCAGCAAAGAGAATAAATCTCTGCAGTCTGTGTTTGTGGTTGTTATGCCGTCACCGCCTGCTTCTGTTTGCTGTCTGTTCTGGTTTATTTAGTCACAAACCGCCTGAACAAACCGCCAGCTACAACAGGAGGAACACAGACAGACAGACAGACGGACCACCGTGGAATTTTTTTTAACTCAAAAAAAATTGTTGCATTTTTGACCCATCATGACTGACGTCTACATTGGCACCATTTAATAAAAAAAAGAAGAGTAAACAATGTGTTAATTATGGTGGGGAAAGAAAAATCTACTTTTTGTCAGGACACGTGTATATTTTGTTGTTGTTGTTGTTGTTTTTAGGTTTCATTCTGCGTCGCTACAAAAGAATCATTTGGTGACTGACCGGATAAATTTAATCTTATTAACGTTAACGCGCCTGCAGTGGGTTCAGTTCATGAAGTTGAACTGGTTCACGCGTTACGCTGCTGTATGTAAATGTATGTGTGCAGCTAGAAGCTTCTTACGTCGGTGTAAAACTGGTTATCCTGTGAAATTATGATTATCTTCACTAAAGCGTTTGTCAGTCTTTTAAAGTCTCGTGTATTATTTTTATTGCAATTGTGTGAATTTTATCATGTACGATTTGATTGTGTGACTGTAAATTCCACAGAGCTTTCAAATAAATTATAGCCCAGAACTGACCACAGAACCCCCCCCTTTTTTTTAAATTTATTTATTAATTTTTTTTAATGAAATTATGACGTCTTTGAGACGTGGCTGTAACCTGGAAACAAAGGGGGGCTGTCTTTCTGTGGCACAGAATGTTCTGGTTTTATATTGAATTGAATGATTGAATTTTTTTTTTTTTTAAATCGAGTTTCCTGAAGGCAAATGCAATCGATTCCTTCGGGTACAAAAGGTTTATGTGTATGTTTTTATTTCGTGCAGGTTTTCTGGACTCTGAGCCTCTGAGAGACGCTGATGAGGATTTGGCATCAGAAGTCAACAATTCCGTCATGACTGATGAGGAGAGAGAAGAGATTCAGCAAGAACTCATCAAAGTGTGTTTCCACGTGCACTGTATGGAGGCCATTTAATGTCAAACAAGACCTTTAGATAAATTATTATAAATTTTTTTTTTTAAACAGCACTACAAAAGTCGCTGTAACATTTAAAGTAAACTAACAGCAGCAGGAACGTTGAGGACTGGAGATATGATTAGAAATCTGAGAACAGGCCGGTAAACGTGGAGCTTTTATTGGTTCCTTCTCTTCAGGCCTGCAGGTCTCGGGGCTTTGAATCCTCTTAAGTGGATTAACCGCTTTAAACAGACTTTTTTTTTTTTTTTTTTTCTGGCTCCTGAACGTGAGGCTTTAAGGACGTAACTTTGTGTGGAGAAGCTTTTTTTAAATTTTTATTGTGGGTTGTTTGGTTCCATAATCTCAGGTGGAGTTCCTGTTTTAGAAGAAATTTATTTCTGTCAAATCTCCAAATATTTTGCGGAATCATTTTGTGCGACTCGTCCTTTTCAAATCTTAATTTTCTTTTTATATTATTGATCATTTTGACAATAAATGAACACCATACACGGTACTCTTCAGTCACAGAGAAATATATTTCCATCAAATGACTGCAAACCTCTTATCTGGATAGCGAGCTAGCTAGCTTGACTGGTTAGCATGTTGATGGGACAGAAATTAATTAGCTAATTTGTGATTAAATATTTCAATAATGTGTTTGTAGTTCGAATGCTACCCAGTTTGATGCTCGCAAAAGCCTAATTCAGCAAATGTGCCGTCGTTCTCGAGTAAGGCATTTAAAAAAGTATTTATTTTGTATTCAGTTGAAAACTTAGATCAGCTGGCACAAAATATTCTCCTTAAGTAACTTATTAACAATTTAAATGCTACATATTTGTGCTAACTAGTCGAGCTAGCTCAGTAGCTAATGGTGGGGTCAGCTCTATGTTCCCCGGGACCTGTGATGTTCCCAAAAAACATGTTCCCTGGTGCCCATGTTCCCAAAAAACATGTTTCCTGGTACCCCAAAAAACATGTTTCCTGGTACCCAAGTTCCCAAAAAACATGTTCCCTGGTACCCATGTTCCCAAAAAACATGTTTCCTGGTACCCATGTTCCCCAAAATCTGTGAGGTGGAAATTACTAGTTTACTGAAGAAAGAATGAAAATGGTAAATTTCGGACATCCTGTTTCACAGCAAAAATACTTCTGCAGTTTCTAATAATGATGGAATGACCTTTTAAAAGTTCAATTAAATAACATTTTAATCTCATTTTTCTGATTTAAACGATATTAGCGTTATTTTAAATTGGCGGAGTATCTCCATTTTTCCATTACTAGTGTAATTGAGTATTTCAATAGTTGTTTTTTTTTGTTTGTTTTAATGCGTAGTAAAATAACATCATTGCAACGTTGACAGTCGACCTTATTTGAATAGTTAATAGTCATATATATATATAAATATATATATATTTTTTTTTAATAATGGAATACCGGGGAACTTGTGAAGCAAATAATATCCTGTGTTCCTGCCCTATGAAGTGATTTTTACAAAATGATTTAACATTTTAGTTGTGATGTTGAACATTTGTATATGATGATGATGATGATGATGAGTTCCACGACGACGGCAGGTCCGTCTGCCGTAAACATGGACCCATGCAGACGTCGTTCACGCTGTCAGACTCGGACTCACGGTTCGGCTCTTTTTCTCTCTGTGCGCTGCAGCTGGAGGAGGAAATCGGGACCCTGAAGCAGGTTTTGTCCTCTAAGGAGAAGCAGCACGCCGAGCTGAAGCACAAACTGGGCATCAGTCCTCTGAACGAGCTCCGAAGCAACGTCAGCAAAGGCTGGCACGACGTGCAGAGCTCCACGGCGTAAGTGCACGTGTGTGCACGTGTCAGCACAGACACCATTTATACCAGAACACGTGCTCTTACCTTCATGGATGTTTGCAAATTCACAACGTTTTTATTTTAGCTTCACATCGGCGGCGGCTTTGTCCTCGTTCTGGAGTATTTCTTCCTTCGGTAGACGTTCCTCATCAATAATGGTGCTTCAAGTGGCTAACGAGGCCGGTTCTTGCAGAGGACATGCGTCCGCACGTGTCACATCTGATGGTCGGTGGAGGCTTTGGTTGGGTTTTCGTTGTTGTCGTTTATCCTGCTCATTTTTTTTTTTTCAACGCCGCTCCTTCAAATTGTTCGACTCCAGTTGTGATGATGAGCGTTCCAGAGCGTTCGGTGTCCGCCTCGATGTTCCTGAGATTTTGGGTTGCTGTTGGTCCTTGAAGCGAGGCATGGGGCAGAAACGGGATCTTTTGCCGTTGCTGAGTCCGCCGTAGAGGAGCCAAGGCGGGAGTCTGGCTCTGCTCATCCTTTGAAGGTGACCGATCCGTGTGAGGCGATGTTTGGTGACGGTAGCTTCAACACTGTTGGCTTTGCTTCTTTCAAGGATTTCAAGGTTGGAGACACAGTCGCCCCATTTGGTGCTCATGATCGGATATCATACTGGAGTTCAAAGCAAATAACTTTGACTGTCTGCGTGTACGACGTGGACGATTACTTACCGTAAAGCCGCCAGACGTTTGTGTTGCGTGGTCTCGGCTCAATCGTGCGGTCACACGCTTTCATTATAGATGAGGACGGCGATCGTGAGCGTAAACTGATCTCCAGCCTGACGTGTAACCGGATCAGACGGGAGGCCGCTCGAGTCGCTGCCTTCTGCGTCTGAGCTCAGAGCTGAAGGTCTAATGAGAAAATTAGATTGAGCTGGATTAAATGTCAGCTCTTCAAAAGTCTTCGGTGGAGTTGTGGGGGACATTGGACAGACGTCTGTCCGTGACCTCAGCAGCAGCTCAATAGCAGAGCGGCACAGAGACGCAGATACTGTAAAAAAATGAAGACATGAGGATGTGAGGTCAGTGTGGTGATGGAATATCTTGACTGAAAGTTCTCTTCTTTTTTTTGTGTTCATGTGTCCATCAGCTTCAAGAAGACATCTGAGACGCTGACCACAGCAGGACAGAAAACCTCTGCGGCCTTTAGCAACCTGGGCAGCGCCATCACCCGGAGGTTTGGAGACATGAGGTACAGAATCCTGGTGGAATCCGTACGTGTAACACTGTGGGGTATGTTGGTCGGCGTGCAGACTGCCACGCCCCGTCAAACTAACCGCACACCTGTTCCGTCCCCTGTCCCATGTTTGAGGTAAAAACTGAGAGGTTGAAGAGAATTTTTTTCATATTGAATTTTTTTTTTTGGCACAGTTCGCTCCACTTTGACCTCCCTGCTCAGCGGTGTCACTGCGGCCTGTGATTGGACGTCTGTGTGAATTTATGGGTCAAATTGAACAAAATTTGATGTCTTTGTAAAATATCCACACACACGTTAATTCACCAAATATTTCTGCTTCGGAGACTGAAGTTCAATGAAGTTTGCTCAGAGAAGTTGCTGCCGCCACGTCGGTGTGTTTGACATTCGGACCGTGTGAGCTGTTGATCACAAACTGGCTTCAGTGGACAAACTGGTTTGAACTGATAAAAATGTCTTCAGGCTTTGAGGCAGAGAACTTGTTTCTCTTTGTTTCTGCCTCAGACTGAAGCGTCTCTGAGATAAAGTGTGTGAGTGCCGCCGTTGTTCTGTGAGATAAATGAACCGTTTGTGTGCGATGGCAGAGATACAGGGACAAATAAGACGGGCTGACGCCGTGTGTGCGCGCGCACGCGTGTGTGCACGTGTGTGTGCACGTGTGTGTGCGTTTAGCTGCTCCCAACTTAGTGATTTTACTAAATAATATAACCATGCAGTTATAATGATCAATATTCATGTATGACACTGGATAATGAATTTTTCACATTTATTTCATCATAGCTGTCGTTATTGTTCGACTGTTCTGGGAAAACGGATTACAGAAAAAAAAAAACCTTTATTTTCCATTCCAGCCTGTTTGGTCTGGAATTATTGTACCCTCGGAGGTATGTTTGTGTGCTGTTTGTGTGCTTTATGCTGTGTGTGTTTGTGTCCAAGAGGTTTTGTTGTATTGACGACAGCATGTTTGGAAGCAGTTTGATTTGTTTGTTGTTTTTTGCAGTGCGTAGGTATGATGTGTGTTTTTGCATGTCATTATATTCACATTTAAGATCAGAATTTAAAGTAAGTACTGTAATCTAATAATTCTTCAAAAATTACTATTGTGATCTTGAGCATCTATGACATGGAAAAAAACAAACAAAAAAACCTTTGACCTTGATCTTCAGAAATGGCAACATATGCAAGGTTTCTGGCTCTAGCCCGGGATGAGACCCTTCCAGCAGTGTGTCCTCCACGACCTTTTATCATGACCTTCTTTACCAAGGTCAAAGTTCAGGTTTGAGGAAAACATCTGTTCACCATGACGTCTGAAAACGTCTTCACTATCGACATGGAATCAAAAGAAATCTGTACTTTGACCTTTGAACGTGATGTTGACCTTGAGTTTTTAAAAACTCAATTTGCCTTTTTAGGGTCTGATTGATGTAAAATATTCAGCGACGCCTCGTCTGAATGTCCGACTGTTTCCTGTCCGCACTGGTTTGTTTCCGGCTGAACTGAATTCGTGTCGTTAACGTGTTTTTTGTTTTGTTTTGTTTTTCTTCATGCTTCGTGAGGTCCAACTCCATAGGGTAAGAAAAAGAGCAACGATCAGGTCGAGAACACAAACTTGTAACGTGGCGCCCATCACGGCGCTACAACTGAAGACATTTTTCATTTTAGGAGAGTAATTTAATGTGGCATTTTTAAAATAAAGTAAATTACAGCTGTTAGAATATTATTCACATGCATTTGAAAAACAGATTATTCTACCAGTTACATGTCACCTGAGCCGTGAGGGCAGCAGTGATAAAATATCATGAAGTGATCCATAATTTGATCAGTGAAATGTTAATAGAGCACTCATTAGAGCGCATGCATCTGCCAAGACTTTCACTCCCAAACTGTTATTTTAACCCTTTCAGTACGAACGGGACACATGTGTCCCATGTATCCTGTTGGGACGTAAGCATTCCAAAAGCCCAGTATTGAAAGGGTTAAACTGTTCTGGTTCAACCCGTCATCCACATCAAGCAGTTTAATCAAAGTTAGTTTCTGCACATAAAGAGATTAAAACATGATATCTGTGCTGAGGTAATAATCAATAATCAGTTATTGATAGAAATGGTGCCTGAGCTGCAGCAGAAACATTTAATTATTGCAGTTGATCTGGATACCATCTGGACATTTTTATTTTAATTTTTAGGATTATAAGATGGAGAATTTTGGGCTTTAAATGTGGCACCAAATCAATGAATTAATCAAAAGTAATGTCAGTGTTTCCCCTCTTTTTTTTCTTCTTTTTTTTTCTTCTTTTTTTTTAAAGCACTGCGGCTGACTTAACAAACTGCTGCCCGACAATCCATCACGTACATTAAGAATCACAACATTTTATACGTGTTTTTTTTTTTTTAAATGACACTTTGCCTTCAGCAGCTGCCAGGTGTGAAACAGGAGTTACTGAGAAGAGCTTTAATGGTGAGAGAGCGTTTCATGAAAAACGTGTGCAGTGTAAAAACGTATTCAGACATGGAGGATAATGTCCGACTTTTGTTATGTCGATAGGAGTGAAAATCTGTGGGGTAGATGTCAGATTCTGACGTCTGACGCCTTCTGTTGAATGCTCTGACTGCCACCTTTAATTGAAGCGGACAGCAGCGGGAGTCTGTGTTACTCTGCTGACCGCCAGGAAGATAAACCATAATAATAAGCCGATTAGCGCGCTGTCAAATCACTATTAAAAATAACAGCGACTCCACAGAAGATTGGTTGTAAAAGAGAATCGCAGAATCAAAGCACAGCAGACGTGCTGAAATGATTTTTGACATCAAATTAACGGCTGTATTTTTCATTGGCGTTATTACCAGAATATTTCTGACCTGGCGCACCGCCAGGCCTATAATATTGTAGGGGAAACACTGAATGTTATTGATCCTTGTGTGTCCCTCGCTGAGCAGTTTCGGTGCGTTTTTGAGCTCAGTCAGGGATCAACTGAAAGCAGCAGATGGTTTGGTTTTGTGTGACTTTGTGTTAATTATTAACTCGTCTCTCACAAACGCTCTCTGACGGCAGCTACTCAGTCAGGCACTCTGTGACCACGCCCACCATCAGGTAACCTCTGTGTGCTTCCTTCTGCTTTTTGTTTACTGCTGTTGTTGCAGTTTATTGTGTTAGCTTTACATTCCATCAGTGTTATCTGCCGGCACGTCCTGAGGGAACGAGATTCACTTCAATGCATCTTCTTTGACCTTTTTAATGACTTCCTGCTCTCAGATCAGTTTAAATGCTGCAGTTGGATATTTTAATATTTGACCCCAATGTAATGAACTATAAAGGCACTCAGAGCGCAAAGCCCACCGAGCCAAAATAACTTTTCTATGTGATACTATCTCAGGATGTGCACGCCCACAGTTTTGCCACAATAAGTGATTCAAGTTTGCTTGACCATGACTTGGACATTCAGGGTCACTCAAGGTCATTTCTAATGTTGTCTTTTCAAAGCCCATCTATGACTTCCTATTCATGTTCAATAGTAAACATGGGTCCATCTGCCCTATTTCAGGAGTTACAGGCCTTTGAAATTGGTTTTCCGATCTATTTGCATTGGGCAAAAAATTCAAAGTTTCACCATTTCCTAATGCTGTGACCCTGGCTGTTCAAAGGTTAATGGGTTCATCCTTGTGTGCCAAATTTGTTTGAAATCCGCCAAGGCGTTCTTGAGATATTTTATTAACAGACAGACACATGCAGGCGAAAACATACTTGATTTTACTGCCATCATTTATGTGCCAGTTGCACATATTGGAAAACAGTCGGTAATATAATGTGTATAATAATTCCTTATATTGGGCTGAAACTTTAAAAGTGGACAGGAAGGTATTATTAATCAAATGTCTGTACAGAAATGTTTTTACTCGCTGTTTTTTTTTGACACAAGAAGTTTGCAGTGACTCTCAGAGAGCAAAAAAAAAATCAAAATGTCTGATTTAATCCTTCTGATTATTATTTTCCACCACAGAGAGTAAAAGCATTTTAATGGAATGTGTTCCAGTTGTCCTTCAGTCAGTCCCGATCAGACGGAACAAATTACAAACTCCTGAAGTGAATCACGTGAAATTTTCCAGAGTTCTTCATTGTGTAGTTGTCTTGAAAGAGTTTGAAGAGGGTTGTGTTCACATTTTTCAGTGTGTTGCTGCGTGAGCGTTGCTTGTTTCATTTTTTTTGGTGTTTGTGTGCACTTTTTTTATATGGTCGTGTGAATTTTTTTTTTTTTTTAAGGGTGGCTGTGTGCACTTTTTTTTAGGGTGGTTGTGTGCACTTTATTCGTGCAGTTGTGTGCACTTTATTCGTGCGCACTTTATTCGTGCAGTTGTGTGCACTTTATTCGTGCAGTTGTATGCAATTTTTTTTGAGTGTGGCTGTGTGCACTTTTTCGTGCTGTTGTATGCAATTTTTGGGGTGTGGTTGTGTGCACTTTTTTTTTGAGTGTCTATCTCATGCACTTTTTGTGTGTTGTGGTTTTTTTTTTTTAACCTTTGACACCTTCCTGCAGAACAGGAAAAAGTACAGTGAAATTTGATGAAATATAAATTTGAAATGTACATTTGCACAATTAAAAGTTTGCACACTGCTTTATTTTCAATGATGGGGATGTTTGCTACATTGTTGCCTTGTTTTATGAATTATTCTTCCATATCCTGCCTTCCTTTTTTATCAAACTTTTTTTTCCTTTTTTTCCCAGAAATTCACCCAGCTTCAAGTCTTTTGAGGAGAAAGTTGAGACTACAGTGTCCAGTATAAAGGTGTGCGTGTGAAACCTGTAAAACACAGTACGTTTAGAAAATATTAACTCTTCAAACGAAGGGAATTTGGCACCGAACATCCTGAACGCTGTGATTGATCTGGACTTTGATATCCGATGCAAAAAATACTGAATCCTCCAAATTAAATCCATGTTCTTTTTTCTGACATTTGACCTTTTAGCTCTGATGTTCATCACAGGAACTTCTTCTGATTCTTTTGTCTTGATGCCAGACGAAGGTCGGAGGTCAGGGGACTGGAGGCAGCTTTGAGGACGTCCTCTCCTCAGCAGCAAACGCCAGCTCTCAAGACACGCCCACAAACACCTTGATGGACAGCTGTGAGAGGCCGTGTTAAAACCTGATCCACGAGGACGGGATCAGGAACCGTGTTCCAGCTCGTTGTCCAACCAGCTCAAGACTGAAACCAGTTCCTGGTTTGATGGCGGGTGGGAGGACAGGGGAAAGTTGTCCAACATGTCCCAGGAATCATTTCCTAAATACGTAACACAAAATAGAGAATTGTCCCCCGTATGGCTTTGGACCAAATTCACCTTCCACAGTCGTCACCACATCTTTAGCACACAATCAAAAACGCACACTGACCGTCTGGATTTGCAGGTAACCGCCGTGAAACCTCAAACTGTGGAAGATATGAAACCAAAAGCACCAAATGTCCAACAATACGTCCTCTACATTTTTTTTTTTTTTTTTAAATAATAGTGAACTACGGTGGTTAAATAAGTACAAAAGCCTTTTTAGAAATTGTTACTTTCTCAGAATAGTAAGATATGGTCAAGAAAACAGTTTCCGTAGGATTTTTGTGCTAAAATATTTTTTTTGTTTTTTCCTGTTTTGGGACCAGTCAGAAAATGATGGGGTTCAAATTCAAAACTAACTGTGCCCCTATTTTTGCTATTTGTTAGCCATTTTTCATAATGTTAGAGCTGTTTAGTTGGTTTTGGGTTTGAAAATTTGCTCTGAAAGGATAATTAATCAACTCGGTATCCTTAAAAACCTACAAAATCACTCTAACATTATGAAATTTGGTTAACATGGTGACAAAAGGTGTACGGTTAGTTTTGAAGGGGCAAAAGAGAGGTGACCCCCCCCCCCCCCCGAAAGGGGGGGAA
>OMMV01067874.1:5808-19265 GCA_900302635.1 Chatrabus melanurus
AGCATTCTGTTTTTTTTTTTTTTTCTGTTTTACTATTCTGCAGCCACCGACTTACTAAAGGTTGAAAACAATCCTTTCTCTGCAAGAAAACAAAAAATTTAAAATGCAATTCTGGTTCATCGTTAAAACTGTTCAGAATGTAATCCACATCAGAAGAAAAAGGAAAACAAATTTTCTCAACTTGATCAATTTTTGTGGACTTTAAAGATACAGTGTGTAAGGTTTAGTGCCATCTAGTGGTGAGGTTGCAGATTGCATTGGGGCCTCACTGGTCAGGATTTTGTTTCCCTTTAAGTTTTTGCTTCTTTGGCAAACATGCTCCCTCGCCTTCTCTTGTGATGAGCAACATGCATGATCCCCTATTTCACAAAAACTACCATATGCAAATGGCAGAGTAACTGTGTCCCTTTTGGGCTACTTTATCAACATGGCGGCCTCTGTGAGGGGGTCCGCTCCCATGTGGATATGAAGGGCTCATTCTAAGCTCATGAAAACAAATCCGTTCTTTGGTATTTATGCACTAATGAACAGATGGTTTTGAATGCTACATTCTATTTCTGCTAATGAACACCCCTAAATCCTGCACACTGTAGCTTTAAGAGCCACCTGTGCTGGAATCTGCCGCACTGCTCTTTAGTTTTCATTACCGGATTTCCAGATGTGGACTGTGCTGCTGTGTATACTGGACTGTTATGTTAACAGGATAATCCTGACAGGCGGTATCAAAAAAACAAAACACGTTAGTATGCGGTCACACGTTATCAGTTATAATTAGCATATAGAGTTACGGTAATGTTGGCATCAACGGCTCATCGGTAGTCATTCAATCATTTTCTGAAGCCGCTTTTTTCCAAATGCACCATTGTGACCAAACAATTTTTTTTGTACAGATAGTGGTACGCTCCACGTATTAAAATCCTGTCATTCCTGGAAAACTTCTATTATTGAATATAACATTAGCCATAACTAACCCTATGTTGAGCACTACCTGGTTAAAACAAGACATACGATAAGGTAATTTTGCTGACGGTGTAAAATACAATGAAATGCCGTTTGGAGCAAGACAATTAGTGCATGGGCCAAGCAGGTTTTCGGTACCACTAAGGTTGCAAAACAACACTTGCAATCCAGCGTCAGCATACCATGGCTCAACACAAAAATGTATGATGGCCATTCCAGGGCGGCAGCTGCAGCCAGGTAGGGGTCAATGAAGGATTACACAGGGGTCGAAATTTAAAAATCGTCCAATCATATTGAAACATATACCATATTATGTGTCTGATCACACAGATTCTAAAAAGGTTTAGTTTGGACTATCTATGACTGAATGTTATGGAGTTATGGGGTAAAAACAACAAAAATGGTGACAAAGGTCAATTTCAGTTTGTGTAGGGGTCAGAAGTTTAAAGTTCCTTCAATTTTGGTAAAAAGTGATGAAAATTACTGGTTGAGCTCATATGGTTTTAAAAAGGAACAGTTTGCACCGTTGTACTTAGTTATCACGTTACGGGGTAACGTGTTATAGTATCCAATGGACGTTGACCTTGTTTGACCTTTACTTTGTAGACCAATCATTCATCACAGTTAAAACTATTCCATTTATTAATCCTATTAGCTCAACCTATAATTTGCATCACTTTTTACCAAATTTGGAGCAACTTTAATTTTTGACCCCCTACACAAACTGAAATTGACCTTTGTCACCATTTCTGCTGTTTTTACCCCATAACTCCATAACATTCAGTCATAGATAGTCCAAACTATACATTTTTGGAATCCTTATGATCAGACAAATAATATGGTATATGTTTTAATACGATTGGAGGATTTCTAAATTTTGACCCTGTGTAATCCTCCATTGACCCCTACCTGGCTACAGCTCCCACCCTGGGATGGCCATCATACATTTACGTGTAGGCCATTGTATACTGAGGCTGGATTGTAAGTGTTGTTTTTGCCACCTCAGTGGTAACAATTAGGTCAGAATTGGCTTTGGGCTCATGCACTATATAGATGTCAATGCAAAAATTAAAAACTTTACAAAAAAATATAGACACGTTCCAATTTAAGACACAGCATGAAATTTAAAATGTGATACGTAGAGTGAGTAGTGTAGAATATAATAATATGATATGTAAAAGATAAGAATGAAATAGTACATACACAGAGTGGAAATGTCCAGTGTTGCAAACAAACCTCGCTGGAAGTCCTGTGCGAAATATTGCATAGTTCAGATTATTAAACATAAAGAATGATTGACAATCCAGTTTGCAGTACACGTAACTTATATCTGATTCCACTTAAATGCCAACGTCACATTTAGCCATACAACCGCGGTGCATTCAGGGCCCTCTGTGCCTCCCAGATCCAGTTGGTGTTCTGCACAGAAGCCCAGTTGTGTCATCATTTCATCAGCAACCAGCTGCTGTTGCTGCTTGCTCATTAAACATTTGTAGAGTCAATAAGAATTCCACCTAGGCTGCCTTCCTGGGGGCAAACACCGGAAAATACAGTATGTAAACGGCGCCGCGCTCATCATTCAGCCCAGCAGAAAATAGAGCCATCTTCCAGCAGTACTGTATCAATAACTGAGGGGCGGCGAGGGGGTCCACGAGTAAACCGCCACAATTCATTCCGGGTTTGTCGCCTCCGGCAGATGCTGCTGTTGACGGCGCATCTGTCTGCAGAGCATCGCTGATGATCATTTTGAAATGTCAGCATGCAACCGTGTCAGCTACAAGTTGGGACATTCTTACGCACAACTGGCACGCATGAACTGATATAAAATGTTATTTAGCCAGGAAAGCTATGATCAGCACTTATCATCCATGCAGCTGCAGACATTCCCGTTTGGGAAATTGGCAACACAGTAATTGATTTGAGGTCTTCATGCAGCAAGAATGATGCAAAAAAGTGACACCGACTTCCAAGTGTTTTGAGAGTAAATTCAATGGCGTGAAGACGTCAGGTTTACAATATACGTTTATTGATTTCTGCTTTTTTATTTACGTTAAGAAAAAAGGGACGACAATAAAGCAACATGCACCTCAGCACTCTGGACTGCGCCCGAGCGCGTTATGCCCCCAAAAGTCCCAGTTTGTTTGACTACTCTGAGCGCTCTGGGCCGTGGGCGGAACCAGCCCGCTGGCGCGGCTCTGGCCCGACTTGCAGAGGTGGTCTGGGGGCGCGGTCCAGCACGACTCTGCCGCAGCCGCATGTAGTGTGATTACAGACAAAGCAGGAGCACCGACCTCACTTCACTGACACGACTGTTCAATTTAACAATTACTACTAATATTATTATTACTAATACTTGGAGAATACAGTCAATTCACTCAACAGCATTTGGGTTAAAAACAAGTCTGGTTTCTTACCTTAATCCCTGAGCTCCCATTTATAACAGGTAGTGATGCTGCATCCCATTAATACACTTTACAATAGAATCTATGATCTATTGACTAGATTATTAGATCAGAATAGACAAAATAATTGGGAATCTTTTTTTAATGGGCCCCGACTAATTACAAGTATGAATAGGTGGGCCTTAAAGTAGAAAAGGTTGAGAACCCCGGTCCTAGTGGGTATTTTTAGGGTGCAGACTAAAGATCCACATGTCTGTTCCTACATATTTACAGTGCATTTTGCATATTTTGTCCATGCTAAAAAAAAAATTTTTTTTTAAATTGACACACTTGGCTTTTGATTTTGATATTCACCTGGACCTTAAAAATAGCAAAATGATGTGGCTATAAGTCAGACCCTAACTGAGCTCCACTCTTTTGCACTTCTGGTTCGATGCCAGACTGCATTTTGTTTGTATATTTACCCAGTGCAATTATTATTACTATTACCATTATTATTATCATTGTGGGCTAGTGCTATATTTTAATGCTTAGACAATGTGGCTAAATGCTGTATTTTCTCTTTATCCACAATTAGTGTGCGACCGCTCTCAATGCGGAAGGTTCCCGGTTCAAACCCCACCCCTGCCCATTCTCCATGTAATGTGGAGTTGTGTCAGGAAGGGCATCCGGCGTAAAAAATTTGTGCCAAATCTACATGCAGATCCATGTGGCGACCCCAGAGTTGAAATTGTGAGAAGCCGAAAGTAGATTATTGTAGTTTCCTTGAGCCACACGGTGTATCCGTCAATGACACCAACGGCATTAGCAGCCAGATTCACATTCGCCAAAGCTTTCATCAAAGTTATCCGACTTGATAGTTACCCCAGTAATTGCACCTGGTGTGTAATTTGTATGAAATGTGTCTGACCTTGAAAGAGGTTCTTAGCCACTGTGGCTAAAATCCAACTTGTTTAGCCACATGGCATTTCTCTTAGCATCTGGCTACATGGCAGCTACTGTTATTACTGTTGTTGTTTCATTTATGATTATTCCTATCAGCTTCGTATATTGACTTGTTTCGCTTTCAGAGTCCAGAGTAAATATGATAATGACATTTTAAGTGATTGTCTGCCTATGGCACAGGGATGGGGGCCTGTGGCCTTGAACCATACGGCTCCTGCTTCATCTATCTTGAGTTTAAGAGTGTTGCATTCACTGCGTCAACGGCTGTGGTGAGTAATCTGGCTACGGCTCCCGCACTGTACATGTGAGAATAGCCTGCTGGGAGCAAAAGCCCTCCAGGGCTATCTCGGCCCTCATGGTTTTTCCTTTGAGCAAGACATTGCTGGAAACACTGTAACCCCACGACACTCTTGTGCCCCCAACACAAAAAGCACAAGAATCGTTTAAAGCTGCAAAACTTTTTCTATATAAAACATATTCTATATGTTTTATAAAAACATGTTTTATATATATATATATTTTCTATTGGGAGTCTGCACTGGGACTGTCCATCCTCACACAAAGTGGAACATTACCACGATTCTTATGGACAAGTTAGGCGGTTGTCTCATCATTGTGATCCATTTTTCATTGTTATTGTTGCAGAAGAAATTGTGGGAATAAAGCTCAAAACAGGCCATGGAAAATCTACTAACATGACACCTTAAAAATCGATACACTTTAAACAGGCACATGTATCAAAGTGTCAGATCATTAGAATGCGTGCCGATCACTTTTGTCATGAGGGCCTTTGTCTCTTTTCAACACTCAACAGGGTCTCAGACAAAGTATTCTGCAGCTGGCTGACCTGGCAGAATTTCATCATCGTCAAATGTTCTAAAAAGCTTCTGCATATCTTCATCTCGCCACTTCATCTGTGCAAGATTTTTTTTCATCCGACTGTCACAATGGGGATAACGGACCTGCTGAAATGTAGCTCCAGCTGCTAAAGCTGAACCGTCGACAAACATTGTGTTCCCAGTGATTCATCTTGGTTGTGCTTTGTTACATGTAATAAAACATACATGCACAGTTTTTGAACAATATCCTGATAAAACGTGGTGAACTCGGTCTTTAGATACTCAATCCTTTATCTCCCAGTGAAAATTTAGTTTGCAATGTCTCTTCCTGCCAGGTCCTCTTTACTTGCCTCTGTGACAGCGCCCACACTCAACAACCTAGCGGCGCCCAGTACAAGTAAACGGGACTTGGATATCAGCATCAGTGCACCTGTGATGGTTGTGGAGAAAAAGCTGTTTTTCCCCGTGGTCTCTAAAGGCACAATCTCACCGAGACGTTTGGGCCAACGTAGACAAACGTATTTGCAAATGTTGGTGTCCGCTAGCCTCCACTGGGCTCCGCCGATGAACGTCAATCGCGTCCAAAAATTTTCAACATGTTTAAAATTCCTCAGCATTTGCCGACGTACCTCTGGCTATGTTGGAGACCAGTAGAGAACGTTAATCTCCGCTACGACCAAGTTCCCTCCGCTAGCCTCCGTTAGCATCCACTAGCCTCCGTTAGCATCCGCTAGCCGAAGTTGCTGGTGCGATCGTCTATGTTGGCTAACGCTTGGGTGCTGCTTCGCCCTGCCTGCTCAGAATCACTGGACAGGGTGCCATGTTGGCAAAAGTCCCACTTGTTCTAATGGAGCGCTAGCTAACACCCGCTTCCACTAGCACCATGTTGTGGAACGCTGTGCTGCATTTGAGGTTCGCTACCAAACTCCGGTAACGCGATTTTTGCTGACGTTTGGCCACTTTTCTCGACCTTTCCCTGCATTCACCACACGCTGGGGTAAACGTGATAGTGAGAATGCACCATAAGAGGAGGGGATGCCTGGAATGTGCACGATTCTTCCCATCAATCACTCTTCCCTGACACATATGTCAACGATCTGTGGTCCACCTGACGACTCTAGGAAAGGGTAGGGTTTCAATCACTGTTATCGGTAAAAGAGCTGGGGTACACAAGAGCCGAGCCAAACGTGCAGACTAAGTAGGATCTGGTAGCAATAAGCTACTTCCAATAAGGAACGGCACCGTGAGTGCAAGTAAAGGTGACTCGGGAGGAAAATGATTAAGTAAGTCCATGTCGGCTAGCTTTAAAGCTTGCTAACTTCGAATAGCACCATCGGCATTTGCGGTTTCAAAATAAAACTTTGCCACTGCCATTGAAGTAGAATTCTTTTTTCTTTTTTTTTTATTGTGAAACACATTCAGGAAATGGTTAGTTAGTGTGAGCAGCAAAATTATGCATCTTTAATGTTAAACTTTTTTTATTTTAATTCTATTTGTGTGTCAGCGGGACATCTCAAAAAATGCATAAACAGATTTGAATGAATTTTGGAGGAGAGATAAGCTTTGGGTCCAGAAAGAGCTGATAACATTCTGAACTCAGGGCAGATCCAGAGTAACTTGTAATTAATATTTTTATAACGTCTCCCTTTGATTTTCTTATTTGTACTTTGCCTAAACAGCGCCCCCACCTGCAACTCAACTGGGACAGATAAAGAGGTATGGACTCTCCGTGTGCCTTCTGGTTTTGTGATACGTTCATGTTTTTCAGAAATCCGACTGAACATCCAACAAATGGTCACAGACGATAAAATAAATTTTTTGCAGAGGTAAATATTATCTGTTAATGGCTATAAAGAAGTTCAGCCTGAATACTTTGGAGTAGTGAATGGATGTAACCTTTAAGACGGAGTCCTGTGCAGTGGAAGTTCACATGTACTTTACACATTTGCTCTCAAAGAAACTGAGTGCATGCAGTCAAAAATATTTTATGTTTGGTTAATTGTTCTATGTTTCTACATTTAATAATTTTATTAAGAACGTATCAGAAAATATCGTGGTCATATTACCAAAAAAAAAACAAAAAAACCCCTTACTGTCCATGACTCACCCTCTCTTGTCAGTGGAAACGAGATTTAAGATAAGGCAAAAATGTCACCTTAAAATGAACTCTGCGTGAACGTCTGACCCTGCCTGGTATGATGATCTTCTGGTGTAAATAAGTCCAATGTGTGCCAAACGGTTCTGAGAACCAACATTTATCCAGCCCATCCAGGCTCATTGTTTGCTTTTTGATCTTATCCCAAATTTCATTTGGAAAATGTAATTGGCGGAGGAAGCGCACAATGCGTTCTGTCGCAAACGCAAAACATTTGCAGCGCCGCGACTGACATCCGCCGTCGTTCAAGAAGGTAATGTTTACGAGAAATGTGGCGACAGAATCGGCTCACCGAGACAAAAGTAAACACAGAGTCCAAAGATAGCTGACGGCTGTCAATCAAAGACATCCCCCAGCTGCCTTGGCATATCAGCCGCCGCTGTTTCCCATGATTCCTCTGGCCTGGAGTATCCCTGCCCGTGTTTTTAGATAAACAGATCAGATTCCTCCTCAAACAGGCCGCTGCCGTCCTTTTTGATAACAATGTAATAATTCAAAACAAATGATTCAGCTCTTTGATGAGAGCACTTTTATGGGTCACGGAAGACTCGCCCTCATGCTGACATCTGTTTGATTTTATCTTCTTGAACTTTATCCTCTGCTGGAAAATTTACAGGCTCTGAGCAGAGCGGCGTGTTAAAGCCAGACGAGCAGACGGCCGTAGACAGCCGAGAGACACTGGACAGGACGGCACGTTTTAACTGTTAAAGCCTGTAACGCACAACATCCAGCATACGCAACATTTAACAAATCGCAGGTTTCAGCGCCGTCTTCTGAAACGCTGGACTTTAGGAGACGTATGGCGAAAAAAAAGTCTGTGGAACATCATGTGGCGTATTTAGCAAGAATTTTAGATTAAAAAGTTTGGTGCCATGAGTAAATGTTTAATTCCAGACAAATTGTTTGTTCTTTTAAAAGAACAAGTTATCTTTTTTTCTTCTTTTTTTTTGCAGCGTTCGCCATATTAAAACGTTACAGATCGAGCCTCTGGGTGTCCGACTCACCTTCAACAATTGCGTCATTTGTGGGGAAAAAATGCGCTATTAAAAGGAACTAAATCTGTAAATGAACTCAAACTGACTTTTACCCCCTAACCTTAAAATTGTGTAGCTATGAACACGTTTGTCTGGTTTCTGATTACTTAAAACATACAGCTTTGGAAAAAATTATTAGCCCACCAACGTAAAAAGACCCTCGTCTTTTTGGGCTTATTTGACCAAAACGTACATCGTGATAAATCCACTGCAGATTCTTTTTTTCTGTCACAGGCATAAAATGAGTTCATAGTTCACAGTTGACATACATTTACACAAATACAAAGTATGTTTGCAGAACATGTCTTAATTTCGAATGAGGTACCTTTTTTTAATAAGTCAGCAAAGTGGGCTAATAATTTTTTTTCCCCGAAGCTGTATATCTCGTGACTTGATAACTTGATTTATATTGGGACTGTTTAACGTGCACCACACCCTCATCAGTATAATGACGTAGCTTCTACGGCAGAAGCAGCATGAATATAAAGAGATATAATCGGAAATAAAATCGAGCTGGCAGTATTATGTCAGACGTTTGGTACCAACATGTTGACAGTTGCAATCGGTCATTGGCATTATTTTTATTTTATTTTATTTTTTTGCAATTTTGAGCATTCATTGGAGATTTAACTCTCAAAAAGGCTGCCCTACTGATAGCCGATGATTAACGTATTAAACTGATTTTCAAAAAAAAAAAAAAAAACGGGGGATGGGGGATTTCTCGCAAACAAAACAGTTGCCAAAGGTGAATCAAGCCCTCAGAGGCTTGATTGCAATTTTAATATGACTGAGGTTGTTGAAACAAATGAGCTTATCCTTTAATATAACGCCTGTAAAACGAGGTAGAACATTCCAGTTAAACTTCTTGTGTTAATATTTTGCTTTCTTGTCAATCTACTAATTTCTTTTAACACATTAAAAAAGGCATGTGGGAAAAAGTTTGCCGCTGTCAGTAAAGGCTCTGTTTGCAATTAGTGACTTTATGACTAGACCTAGTGACTTTTTGGGCCCCTTTATCAACTTTTTTTTCAAAAAAGCGCCTTGCGACTTTTTTGTTGAACCTTAGCTACTCGCTGTACAGAGCTAAGCTAAGCTAAACTCTGCCACTCCACCAGAAAAGCTGGTTTGGCATTTCTGGTTCTGACATTTCATAAAAAAAAGTCCTCAGTATAAATGCTGCTGATCAGTGGGAACTTGCTTCACTTTTGAGTATTTTGCAAAGAGACAATAAAATCGGGCTAACAATATCATACGCTTGAGGTCTGTTTTGTGGCACACGGTGACTAGTCAATATTCCAAAGGCCCATTGGTCCAAAGACTCATTGGTCTGAAAATTGTTAAAAATGGTTATATGCAGTTCAAACTTATTAAAATGGAGCAAAATAGAGTTCAAACTTAGGAAAATCGAGTTCAAACTTTGCAAAATGGATTTCATTGTGCATTATATTTATAAAATACGCAACAAATAAGGATTTTATTTGTAAAATTGGGGGGCAAGACCCAAAAACCCAAAAAATGTATTATAATTATTATTAAATGTTAAATAACCCTAACCCTCTAAACATGAAATACCTTATAAGATAGATCCCTTAAAAGTCACTTGGGCCAAATTTTCAGACCAATGGACCTTTGGACCAGTGGACCTTCAGAATAATGACCTGTCCTCGTGGCACACAAGGTCGCGTTTTCAGATACCTCCTTCCCTACAATACTGACGTGTAGACCATCACTGGAAGTTTCTGATAACTTGCGGTAAATGACAGCATGTTATATCCTGTGGTAGTAGGCTACTGAGCACAGATTAGGAGAACAGTTTGGCAGAATGCGACCGTAATGTGATGACGTCATAAATATGCAAATCAGCGCATGACGTCATTTAGCGACCTTTTCCAGCAGACTTTAGCGACTTTTTTTTTTTTTTTTGGACACAGTTGGCAAAACTGTGTTTTTTGTTTTCTTAGCTATTTTATTTCCTTGCTCAGTCCTGGCTGCTGTCATATTCTGGTCATTGTGAATAAAAGAGTTACATGATGTAAAGCAAATAATTTCAGTCACCAGAGATGAAGGTTTTTTTCAGGAAGTAACTGAATTTCTACGTTATGTCGACATGGTGCAATTGACGACTGACATGACAAAGAAAATGCTAACAACAGTTAGTGTTAGCATATGAGGCCATGTGTTAGCATTAGCATTAGCATATGCTAGCAGTAGTTGACACTGGGGACGGGTCATTATTCCAAAGGTCCATTGGTCTGAAAATTAGACCTAAGTCAATTCAATAGATTTTTGTGCCGCAGGACCATAGAATGATACAAAAGGGTTTGGGTTATAACCATTTTTAACAATTTAGGGTTAGGGTTATAACCATTTTTAACAATTTAGGGTTAGGGTTATAACCATTTTTATCAATTTTTGGACCAATGGACCTTCGGACCAATGGACCTTCGGAATATTGACTTGTCACCATTGACGCTAACCGACTGTTGTCAGCACAGTAATGTGAATATCACCAGCTGTACGCTCTGCATCTGTAAATCTGGTAATTCCTGGAAAGGTCTTATCACTGAATACATCCTCCAATCAACAGAAGAGGTAACGGGCAAATTTTGGTTACATTTTGTTGCAAAATTATCCGTGTAGCTGAGGGGGGAGATGGATAAATGTTTCTTTGACTGTGTGTCCTTCTTTAACATTGCGAGATAAGACATTTTTCCATAAGTTTTTGAGTTGGAAGTCAGATTTTCTTCCTTTTTAAAATGATGCATACTTTGTAATGAAAGTTAGAATTCCCTCAGGAAAATAAAGGGGGTCCAACAGTAAGTTAGTTGGTTAGTTCTGAAATATCTGTGCTGTGAAGGCAAACCGGTTACAAGGGGTGGATCCTCCAGTGTTGGAAGTATTTGCTTTCTCCTTAATTCTGCTTAATTTAATATAACGACCTTAGAATCCATTGCACATATTGCAGCTTCGGCTACAAACTGGAATTAAGACAATTATCCTAAGAAAACCAATGCGTTGTTAACCTTATATAGCAGAATAATGGGCTGGTTATGAACGGCACTTTATTGGACTAAAAGACGATGCAAAACTCTTAACGCTTCATATCAGCACCGTCTTCTCATGCTGCTCCATATTTCTTCTGCTGACGAGGGCCGGAGGGGGCTGGCTGTGCTGGAGACCCTGGCCGTGGTTGGAGCTGTACGCTAAAGCCTCGGTCAGGCTCCAGAGATTTCCAGCCTCTTAGATGCCTATAACTCATCCCTAGCCCTGCTTCTGAAGGGAGATTTTCCCCCGTCAATCCCAGGCCAAAAATATCCTTTCAAAGGCCGCAGACTGCAGACAGATATGTAGGTGTTTTAGATAAGGTAGGAATTGCATTAAAGGATTTTTCCATTTTAAAGCCGTAGCCATCTTTTTCTACCCTTTCCCATAGACTTGAGAAGAGAAGTTGAGAACGGATGGGAAGAGGAGTCAGGGATGTACTTTGGGACGGACTAGTCCGTACATTTGTGGTCAGTTCACAGCTCATAAAAGACAAGCGCTAACCTCAGTAAAAATTGAATAATGTCGAGTGGCTGGAGGCAGCGCAGAACCTTCTCAAAGAATACGAAAGTCACTGACGCACGTTTGGAGGAAAATCTTTCCCGGCACATCCATCTCCTCACCGGCATAATTACACGGAGATGAATCTTCATGTGGAGGAAAATAAATTCAGAGTGATGAATTTTGACAAAGATGCCGGCCAAATGCAAGCGTTAAATTAAAAAAAATTTTTTTTTCTTTCTTTCCCCCAAACCTCAAAAGGAGCCTGTTTTGTTTTGAGTCACGGAGAGCTGCTGCTAAAATGTTGAAAGAAGTTTCAGCAGGTCATATATTCTGCTGCATTTTCCTAATGCGTTTCTCTCCGTGCTCTATAAGCACTAACCTTTTTGCTTTTTTTTAACTTTATAATTATATAGCCACTTTTTCTCCACCCGACTGTATTTAGATTTGCCAGCTTGACGTGCACACGGTCCAGAACGTGCACAGATCCTCACTCTTTCCAACTATGGAAAAGACAGACGCTTCAGCCGACAAAAAAGTTTGATTTTGAAGATAACGATAGATGTTTTTTTTTTATAACTTTAATAGCAAAAGCAAAAAAAAAAAAGTTTTGATTTCCATATAAACCCTTTATCCATCTCCTTTTTCTTGATGCTTGAGATATTGGAATAAAAAAAGTCACGTTTTTTTTTAAATAGGTATGATCCATAACGCAATTACATACACTATTTAAGTTGCATTTTTTTTTCTATTTACCGCTTGTCTACAACATTAAAAAAAGTGATCATTGCTTGCACTTGGTCACTCGATGGCATTAAAAGTGCAGCCGCACGTTAAACGTGCACGTCTTTCACTTTAACACACTTGAATATAGCCGTGGTTATGACAAACATGTGCAGTCGTAAATATTCATCTTGCTCTGAGCCAAGCCTGGATGTATCTCTGAAATAATATCACATAATCTCATATTGAGAAAATTACAGGCGAGCGCACTTTTCAGGGAAGGGCACTAGACGAGACAGGGACTAGAACCCACACGGTCAGAACCCACACGTCTGTGGATTCGAGAGAGAAAACTAAGAAAGAAAGACGGAGTGGAGGAAAAAAAAAAAAAAACTTGTGGCACTAGAGCTGAATTCAAGGAAGGAATCACAGTGAACCCAAAGTCATATCGTAGCAAAACCGAGACAGTTTGAAGAAGTGGATATAAAAAAAAATCTCAAAGGTAAGACTGACTTCATTTTTTGTTACTTTTATCACTCATTTTCCAGCACGGCTCCATTTGGGTTGTTTTGGGGTTTTTTTGGTCTTTTGCATTTTACTTATTGAGCACTGCAGTTTTTTGGACAGCCAAGGCAGAGATTAAGACAAATTCTGATAAGGACTGGAAGTTGACTCTCAGCATTAAGGAGGATTAATGTTTAGCTGTGTGTGGCAGGGGCCTTCTCACCGGCCGTGTTTACGGAGTGTTGCACAGCCCGCATTAATCCGAAATTAGTATAAAAGATCAGCTGTGGCCACTGAGGCGAACCGTCGCAGGGCTTAGGCCGGTAATCAAGTCTCACTTTGGGACAATGAG
>OMMV01067888.1:0-10700 GCA_900302635.1 Chatrabus melanurus
ATATGGTTATCAAGATGAAAATTAAGTATGCACTGGCCGAAAGAGAAGTAAAAGCTGTGGACCAAATTTCAAAAAGATGTGACAAACAGAAGCGAAGCAGGAATGCAAAATATTCGTGGGCTGGAGCCTCTCGCCCAGTGACTGCTGGGCGAGAGGCGGGGTACACCATGGACAGGCCGCCAGTCTATTGCAGGGCCACATATAGACAGACAAACACATTCACACTCACACCTACGGTCAATTTAGAGTCACCAATTCACCTAACATGCATGTCTTTGGAAGTGGGAGGAAGCCGGAGCACCCGGAGGGAACCCACACAAACACGGGGACAACATGCAAACTCCACACAGAAAGGAACTGGGCATGGTGGGAATCGAACCCCAGACCTTTTTGCTATGAGGCAAGAGTGCTAATAATCACATCCCCACTCAGTCCTACCAAGAATAAATGTCTGGAGCCGCCACTGCTGCACCCACATGAAGGTGCTGATTGTCCCACTGTGGGTGCAGCCAGTGCAGAGGGGTCTGGAGTGGTCTAGATGGCCCATGTTTAGCTGAGACAAGTCTGTGCTACTGGTGTGAGGCGTTGAGATTGACAGAGCGGTGCATGTGGGGTGGAGAGGTGCAGAGGCTGGGGGTGGGGGTTAATCTCCCTGAACCGGGGCAGATGTTGTTAACGAGCTTCACTCAGGTCGACTCCCCGCGTGGGAAAATGGCATCAAATCCTCCTGGGGTCAGGGCTTTTTGGCTGACCCACTGAGAGCCATCCCTCTCCACTGCACCGTCCCCTCAATCCCTTTCCATTCACTCACTCACTCAGCCACACCACTTATCCAAGACACTACAAAATCACATTTGACCACTTTTTTTATTCTCCAGCTCCTCTTTGAAGTTACATCCCCAACTTCACTTTTTCTTTTTACGGGAGCGAATCCGAGCACTGACAGGCTTGTTTCTTGATGCAAACGCCTCATTAATGATAGCTGTGGCTGGGTCACCATGCCTTACACAACCGCAAGGAATGCAGAGTGGGAAATGCTTCAAAGGCAAGCATGCTGTAACTCAAGAAACTGTATCCGCCCAGCATCAAGATACTTGTGTTTATGTCAGTGGAAAGTAAATTAGTTGACTGTCAGGCGCCAAAGTAAAGGTTGGGCAGGTTATGAAACTTAAGACCCAAAATTACATTTTAATTATTTTAACAAAGCTCACAAATGAGGCTTGATATTCTGTGAGTGGTTTTATGTTTATTTTCTTCTTGGGAAACTTAAGTGAAGCAGTTACATAAAAGTTCAAGTCAAAACTTTTCAATTAGGGACACAACCAAGAATTATGTCAAATAATCAGCTGCATTTATGTCAGAATGTTACTGAAGGCCAATAAATGTTTAGCAGATGCTTATTTATTCTCCAAACAATTTGGGAAATTATCACACAGGGTGCCCTCAGATATGCTGAACACAACATAACACATTTTCATATTCAGTCCAGATTTTTTCACACTCATTACTTAGGCTCGTCCACTCACTTTTTCATTTGAATTATAATTTTCATTTGAATTTTCCACCTCTCTTACGAATCCACACCAGAATTTCACAAGATAGAAAGACCTCAGTGCAACGCAGAAGCTGTGCTTTTATTTTGAAAAGCAACTCAAACTTACTTCAGTTTGACAGTTGCTATTTAAACACATTAGCACACCTAATTATGCTCCATAATTTATCGTAAATAAATCATTTAAAGCAATGTGATTTTGCTTTTTTATGTGATATAATTAATTATTACAATTTTGCACCAGGCCAGTGTTGACATCATCTCTATGCTCATGTCCTTAATAGTTTTAGATCAAGCCCACAGACTAAATCACAGGATCCATTCATTTTACATCTATTTTTGCCATTTAAAAATTTGCCAATCACTTTGTTTGCTGCTTAAACAACCTCAGCCCCCCTGGCAGGCTGTTTACTCACAATCTCAGCATAATCTTTTGACAATTTGACAAGCTCAGTTGTCATGGCGATTGTTGCCTTTCCTTTAATGATTAGGACATAGTGATTCATGCTTTTATTTCCTCTTGTTTCACTTCTTGTAAATCACTGCCCGCAGCAGTTAGCCGGTGATTGCCCACTCGTCTGCACACGGCCCACATCAAACTTAAAGTTCTACTTTTTGTTGTTAAATCTTTGCATGCTATGGCACCGCCTGACCGACCTGCACTCCCACCAGGTCACTTCGGTCCTCCGACCAAATGGTAAATGAACAGACGATGTGTTTAAAAGGTGAAAAGTGGTCACACAATCCGCTTATTTGTATTTATTAATAACTGTCACCTGTTTAGCAGCTTTTGGGGGCTGTGCAAAAGATCTAGGCACACGCCGCACGTGTGCACCTGTGGTTACCGCTTCTACTAGTTGTGTGCGTTATTTGAAGCTGCCCGTAAATCTTTCTGCGTATCATAATGTTGACGTCCAGCGTTATAAATGACCAATTCAATTATTGCTTACCAATAAAACACACATATAGAAGTAAATGTCAGCCGTGAAGTTAAATAGCAGGTGACTGAGCGGCTTTCACAGAACTATTTCTCATCAGTAACAAGCAGAATGTTTTTTAGCCGATCGTGTCAACATGCATGCTTTAGGTTTTACCTTGACTGAGTTTTTAATGCGAGGGTCATCTATTAAGGTGTCTACCCTGTAGGTGTGTTTACTTTGCCCCAGCAGGTGTGTGTGAATATGAGTCTTGACAAATATGAGACGGGATTACCGCGTCTTTGTCCTCAACAAAACAAATACAGATCACACGAACAGCTGAAATGGGAGGATTCTGTGTTCTTGCTGCACCACTTGTACGTTTAGAGAGTTCTTTCCAAAGCCGATCCTTTGACTGTTTTGTTCGGCTCAGCGCGGCTGAGGTTTACTTGAACTTGTTTTTGCATGTAATTGTGGTTGGAGGAAGAAGTGTAAAATCACATGCACGCATACACACCCCCCCAGGAATGAAACTGGATTAAGAGGCCTCTTCCTGAATAACCTGTAAGGGCAATTACATACAAACGGTTGGTTCTAATGTGTGCAAAGGGAAACTCGGGCAACAAGGGAGGGTCTCTGGTGTAAAAGTGAGTCTGCCGCAGATGTTTTCTCTCGGCAGCCCGCAAGACTTTGTCGATGAACACTGGAGCATGTAGCGTGCTTTTAATTTGCTAAACTAGTGCTGTGACCTCACTTCTGACCTGTCCTGGAAGCCTAGAAAATGAGGCCAAGTGTATATGCCTAGGGACAGCGCACGGACTACAGGACTGTGGTGAGACAATGCGGAGCAGGGGCCGAGGAGTTAAGGAGGCGACGAAGGGGAAGATTAGGCCTCTCATGTAGGCCACAGATATCGATTAGAGCTCGTTGCGGACAGTGAGAGGGAACACAGATTGACAGATGGTGATGTGTTGAACGTGCGCCATCAGAAGTCATTTGATCACTTCGCTATTGTCAGGAGGTGTTAGAGAGCGCACTTCTAAAGGATGCCACAAACACAAAACCTGAGCCTGGATTTATTTTTTGTCAAGTTAGGGAGACGTCGTGTTGTAGTGCGGCCCGTGTGTGTGTGTGTGGTTTGTGGGAGTGTAACCCTGGGAACGTGGGGGGAGGAGGAACACTCTTGGCTACGGGTCAGTTCTGACTGACTCTGTCACTTATTGATTAGTTGCCATGGAGAGTTAGTCGGGCCATCTCTCTTGGAGGTGTGTCCTGGAGGGCCAGCGCTGCCCTGAAGACCCTGTGGAGGCTTTGTCTGCAGGGGGTCAGTGCGTGCGATTGTGTGACCTCGCTAGCGCTCACTTAGGCTTGCTTCGCCTTCATATACCTCCTGCTGTACTTTTTCTCGGCGCTTTCGCGTCGTTGTGTGAGCGGCCCTCCAGAGTGGACCAAGCGGCAGCTAATCTGCGACACAGCCTATTTCCACCTTTGAGAAAATGCATCAGTTTTTATGCAGACACACCGTCCCTCGGGACCTGCAATAATGGGTATTGCAAATAAATTGTCCAAACTTACTGAGCTGTGAAATCCCCTTCATAGCCCTCGGACCGGCCTCTTCAGATGATCCGCTCTCGTCTCTATTCTTGTACTGTCCTTGTTCTTATCGTACTCTAGGAAGGAAGAGCTAGCAGAGAAGGTTGCATGGTCAAGACCCAACGGTCCCGGCCAGAGGTCCACCCGAGATAGCAGACGCCTCCAGCGCAGCCCAGCAGGACCGATGTTTGGAGGCAGTTCTTCACACCTCTGGTGGATATTTACAAGATGCAGGGCAACGTTCTAGTTTACTTTCGGTGAAAAGGTGGAAACTGACCAAGAAACATGCATAAACTTCGCACAGTTCTCCACAATGCATCTTTTCAGCAAGCTAATATACTGTAGGCCACCAGGTGTCTTAAAAACATAAAGTTAAACAGACAAAAATACACCATAAACACTGAGGTGTTGCCTCTATTTAAGAAACATTTTAGGTCACTAAAACTTGATTTATGCTCACCATTGTGGAGGTGCATGCCACAAACGATGTCATTTTAGTGGGTGTGCCATGACGCTTTGGAACTTTGCGATGGCGATTGTGCGGCACAAGGACATGCACCTCCTATATTTTGTGACATGTGGGTGACTTAGTTTATAGATGCTATTTATGTTGATTACAACACAATATCTGACCAAATTTTAGTATAAACTCTATTTTTCAGCGTTCTACTTTGTCCAAAGAATACATGCAAACTCAGGTTTATGGATTTTATTGTAAATTAACTTGGTTAACATTTTAATGTGTTCACACGAATCTTCTATGAAGATAAAGTCTTGCAATTAAAGTTGTTGTCCAGCTTCTTGTAGTTTTAAGCAGCTTTCACAACTGGATGAGTTTGGCATTGAGCTTTCCTGACCAGCGGTTCCGCGCGGCTCTTGTGCGTCTCGGGGGGAGGTCGGCATGCTGCCCAGCACAGATCATCACAACTCAGGACAGGTCGGTTCAACTTGTGCTGGTTTTAAACATGGTCAAATTGGACATTGAGCGCAGAGAGAGTTACCCTGCGATATCAAGAGTTGAGTATGGAGTGCACATCAAGTTCGCCTAGAGTTACCTTGAGTTGCGCCGGGCCTACCCAAGGCCGTCCCGAGCTGAGCACGGGCAAGGCCAAGGGAATCCACCAAGCTCCAGAAAAAAAGACTATTCCTAACTTTTGCCAAATACTCAGTGCCGAACACGGCCAGATGAGAGCTACTTGAAGAAATTAGCAGCGATGCGCCCGTTACGGAGTGAAACAGTGGCTAACTTGGCCAGGTGTGAGAGCTACGTAAGTGTTTTCTGTCTGCTGCCAGCTCGTTTCAGTGAATCATTACACCCAACTGCTGTTTTGGAGAACATCCCAGCAGAGACTGCTCCAACATATAGCTTTCATTCTGTCGTAAAGGGTGCGCACCTGTTGCTTTAAATGGAAAGGAGCTGCTACCTCCTTGACCGCTTCTCCCTTCTGAGAGAGGTGTCTCTCCGTTATTATCCACAGACTGAATGGACACATGTCCCACAGTATGAGCAGGTGTCCAAATATGTTTATAGCGGGGCAATTTCTACAAAAATCCTTGTAAAAATTATGAGACTTTAACAATTTTTTTCATGAAACCTTGACCGCATTTAACTGCGAAATAGAGCTGGAATGATTAATCGATGATTCATTGACTACTAAATTAAGCACCAACTCTTTTCCTCACTGATTAATCTTTTTGAGTCTTTTTTTTTTTTTTTGGAAAAAAGGAAAGCCCAAATTCTCAGCTTCTTAAATGTGAATATTTTTGTGGTTTCATTACTAGTTTCTTTCATCTTGGGCTTCGGGAAACACTCATCGACATTTTTCTGATGTTTTATGGACCAAACAACTAATTGATTAAAGTAAGTGCTTCCAGCTTCTCCCAATTTTCAACTCGGGGTCGCCACAGCAGATCTGATATGGATCTGCATGTTGATTTGGCACAGATTTTTACGCTGGATGCCCTTCCTGACGCAACTCCACATTACATGGAAAATGGGCAAGGGTGGCCTTGAACCGGGAACCTTCTACACTGAAAGCAGTTGCTTTAACCGCTTGGCCCCATACTGCCCTCAAACAACTCATTGATTAATCAAGAAAATTTTTGAAAATAATTTAGTGACAGCCCAAATGTGAAATGTAGATAAAAACGAATTTTTGCACAATACGACCCCTTTAATGGGTTGAGAGCTTGTTGTCAAGTTTTCGCATCTGAAGTTGGTCTTGATTTTGCTCTGTCACTTAAAATGGTAAACTTGCATTCTGAATAATGCAAACCTCTCCTTTCAAGAAAATGCGCACACACTTCCTAGCCCGAAACCTGACGATGGTCCCCTGCTGTCCCTCCCCAGTGTCACACCTTGGATGCATAAACATGCCTGCACTCCCTGCTTCACCCCACCCCGGGTGGGGATGGTGGGTGGGTGGGGGCTGCATGGCTTTAGTGTGGCGCAATGACACCAATCAGGGGAGATGGCGGGCTCCTTTGTCATGCAAACACCAATCGCTTCTTGTCTTATTCAAATGTCTGCCCTCTCTCTTTCTCTTCTCCCTCACTCTCGCTCAACGGCCGAACCCCCTGCATCCCCCAGCTTTGGCAATCTCTTTCTCCTTTCCAAGGCCAAGCAAATCCATGTTGAAGGAGAAGCGGGAGCCTGCGGGCCCAGCGCCGTCGCCGCTGTGGAAGGCCTCTCTCCTGTGGGTCAACCTGCGTCTCAGCGCATGGGGCTGTTTCCAGGCCCAACCAAGTCCATTTCATATTCAAATGTTACAATCAGGCCTCGGACCCACAGGGGGCTCTTTATGACTGCGGCCCCGGGTCGTGAGGTCAAGATGGTGATTTAACAGCTCAGGCAGAGGAAAGGAGTGGGGGGTGCCAAGTGATTTAGGGGATGAATGAGTAATAAAAAAAAGCATTTTTGCTAAGTTGTCATGTAAATTTCAATCCTTTTTCAATATGAGACTCCCTCCGCACTTGAGGCCTTCCTCAATGGCTTTCTAGTGGACTTCAGTCCTTTAAAAATCAAGAAAGTCCATTTTCTCCTTTTACTTTTGACTTGTGGTTGGTGTAAACAGTAGCTGATGGCGAAGCTGCCGGGGATTAGGGATGGAGATAAGGAGACGTTAAAGAGTCATCATGCTTGTGTGGTGCCACTGTGTCTCAGATGTCCTCATGCTCTGGAGTGGCCTGTTATTCCTGTCTCCGAGGGTGTGTTCCCAGCACGGCAGCTCCTGTAAAATAGGCAGGGTTGTGTGTTTACATACATATGAGTGAGAGACGGTCAGCTGTGATGTATGCATGCTTATGTGCGTGCATCCACTCATCGGCCACTTTATTAGGTACACCTTGCTAGTACCGGGTTGGACGGACCTGCTGCTGTAGCCCATCTGCTTCAAGGTTCAATGTGTTGCGCATTCAGAGATGGTATTCTGCATACCTTGGTTGTAAAAATAAATTTAAAAAAATTATTATTATGTTGTCTTTCCATCATCCAAACAACTGCCGCTCACTGGATATCTTCTCTTTTTCGGACCATTCTCTGTAAACCCTAGAGATGGTTGTGTTGTGAAAATCCCAGTAGATCAGCAGTTTCTGAAATACTCAGACCAGCCCGCCTGGCACCAACAACCATGCCACATTCAAAGTCACTTAAATCCCCTTTCTGCCCCATTCTGATGCTCGGTTTGAACTTCAGCAAGTCGTCTTCACCACGTCTAGATGCCTAAATGTATCGAGTTGCTGCCATGTGATTGGCTGATTAGCTATTTGTGTTAACAAGCAATTGAACAGGTGTACCTAATAAAGTGGCCGGTGAGTGTATGATGTGTGCACAGAGGATAGAGGGAACTAATGTGGCTTTTAGACTACAGCTGGCAGCCAGGAGTCAACAGTTGAACCCGGCATAGCAAGTTTTACGTAATTTGTGGTTTCACCTGTACGCCGAGGTGTTTCACGGCTTCACACGGCAATCTGTAATATTTGTGAGTCACAGAGTGTTCAGGCCATCCCTTAATGTGACTCATTCCAACCGCAAAGCACGTTCTGTACCGTGTCGCCGTTCATGTTGATGATTGCTTTGCTTGTATTATCTTAGCAGGTTTTACGTCCAACTCTGCTTCTATTAATACTTTCACAGTCCATGAAGAAATAAAAAGTGTGCTGAATGAGTTATCTGCAAATAGACAAGCGCGCATTTCTTCTGGTATAAAATTAGATTCTCTGTTGCTGGATGAGACCTCCCGCAGATGGATATAGAGAATAGACACAGAATATCAGTCGTACACATAAAATTGTATAAACATAAATATGTCAACAATAGTTAGTTTTCACTGAGTATGGCACCTATGAAAACAGTTTTTTTTAATATTGTGCACCAGAGCCAGCTGAGTTATTCAATCCAGATCAGTTCATGAAATTTGGGAGATATTTGCACAAAGTGCTTTTTTTGAAATGTCCTTATTTTTTTTGGCAAAAATTCCATAACAGAATTCCAGAACCTGCATCCTAGTCTGTGATTGGTTGATTTTGGTGCATGTACGAAAATAAAAATTCAAGCCAGTATGAAGCATAGAGATGTTCCTATTTGTATGGTAAATACCAGTTCAGGTGAGGTCAGGCCTGGGAGCGTATGCTGTTGCCAGGCGTCACTGCAATCACTACACTACAAAACCGCCCTGGGTCCTGATCGGTGACAACTCAGACAACAACTACCCCAATTAAAAATAAAAAAATTATAATCTGAATCCGGATTTGTAATTTGACTGATCTTTCATGGTGATGTCTGGCTTGTGTTAAAAAACAAACAAACAAATTAAAAAGTCCCGATGAAGCATGGCACCAGAATATTAAGATGAGTCATCTTTCAGTGGTCATATGTTTATTAGTAGTATTTTTTATTTTTTTTCAAATACAGACCTGAGCCGCTTTGCACCTACTCAAAGATGTGGCGTTATATCAGCTTCATTTCAGGGTGAAAGTTTGATGTTTGATCAAATACTGTAAAAGTCTTCGGCTCCTCTTCTTCTTTTTTTTCTCTTTTTTTATCTCGCTGATGTAACTAGATCTCTTTTTTCAGGCGCTGCTTCATATTCCTATCAAATTCAGACTATTAAATACTAGGGGTGCACCGATTCGATATTTTGGTTCGCTATCGGTCCGATATTGGCCAGATATCGGAAAAACACAACAACAAAATCCGATCTAATCCTTCTATTGCACATCTGAGTCATGTTATGTATGTTTTCCTTTCGAGGAGTAGAATATTTCTTTCACAGTTTGAATTGTCTTGTTAGATGGCTATGTCAGCAAAGTACATCCAGATAAATGTATTTATTAACAGATTAGTTGTTTTAAGACAGGGGGAAAATATTGGATTGGTATCGGTATCGGCAGATACTGCAGGTTCCAGTATCGGTATCGTATCAGGCATGAAAAAGTGGTATTGTGCCAAAATGTACTAAATATTAGCAGTAATCATCATGTACGCCAACTTGTGATCCTCTCTGTCTTCTTGTCTTCCTGCTTTGTCACACATGTAGGGCCCTATCTTGAGGTTCCACGGTGCACGGTCTAAAACGCATGGCGCAAATCCATTTGGGGAGTGGCTGAGCGCACTTTGTTTTCTTGAGGGCACATATTCTGAGCGCAGACCTGAGCGCTGGGTGCAAGGAGGCCGGATTAATGGTCCACGTTATTCAAGAGCTGTGGACATTCTGCAGGCATATCATAACATGAACCACTCCACCATGTCTCCTGTCATCCCCTTTAAACAGGAGCGCAGACGGCGCACGGTGCTGTGCTATCAAATGGATGCGAGTGAAAGGTGTGAAGAAGTTTTGTGGTGAGGAAACGGATCTGTGCACACAGATTATTTAGCAACAGAGACATCTCTGGAAGTCGCGGTGACATTTGGATAAACACCTATGTGAACATAGTGTCCTGTTACGTCCTATGTGTGAGGTGTGTCCACTGACACCCGTGTGCACGTAACATGCAGCTGTGTCAACTGGACTTTGATAAAACAACTCAATCAAGATGTTCTTGTAGTGACGAGTTTTAGCTTTAATTGAAGGGATTTATCAAAAACATCACATTAACCATTTAGGAATGACAACCATTTCTTTCTTTCTTATTCTCAGAGCCTATAAGTAATTGGACAAACTAAATATGAAGAGCTCTTTTCCAAAACGCTATAAATCCATTTGAACTGTTTTGAGAAAAACGACATTTTCTACCCACTGATCATACCAACATTCACTTTATTCTGTGAAACCTGTTTATTGGCACAGTCTGAACATGTACAACAATAACTGGCAAATCAAACAACAATGTTGGTGATTTTAAACCCAAAGTTTATTATATTTGTTGCCAAAATGCTACAAATCCAGACATTCATTTCCTTCTTTCTGTCTGTTTAAAACAAAAGAACATGCAGTGGAAATCCTGTAGTGGATTTCAAAGAACCACCTTTAAAAGGATGATTTAAAAAAATGGTGTATCGTGCACTACAGTGTATTTTCATAATTTTTTTTATCACCTCAATTAAGGCGGTGTTTCTGTGTGATGTAGCAATTGTCACATTGCACATCAGGGTTTTTTTTTGGTGTGATTTTGGAATACAGCTGTAATCTTGGGCCATT
>OMMV01067890.1:3360-13832 GCA_900302635.1 Chatrabus melanurus
ACTCTGTGCATAAAGCATAGCGGGAAGTAGCAACTTTCCAGAAATTCCTCTAAGAAACCGTGTTCAGAGGTTAAAAAAATGCCTCTGACCAAGAACGCAGCGGGACTAGAATCAACATACGGATACGAGATAGAAGTGGCCGAAGAAGGAAGCTGTGTTTTGGTCCTAGTGGCAGGAAATCACCTATAGCACCTTTAATAATAAATAAGACACGCTGGTGACCGTATTCCTGGAATTGTAGGCCAGATCTGGCCCCTGAGCCTCCAGTTTGAGACCTGTAGTTCAAAGTCTGTCTTCCAGAAATAAAATGAGAAAAAGATCATATTCTCACATGTGGGGGGGATGGAACAACTTAACCTTATTTATATCTTGATAAATTACCAAAATTAATCATTATAATTTGCTGATTCAGCTCAGTCACTGAGTAAAATACTTTAAAGTCTGACCAGAAATGGTTAACCGTGGCGCCAGAAGAAATATATAAAGTCTAACTACAACGTGCTTACTGTAATCTGATTACATTTGTTATTTCAGAAGGGAACGCGAGCACTGCCACAGAACATTTAAAGTTACACAACGGGGCCCGGTGGGAAATGTTTCATCACATGTTTCATCAAGACCCTGAATTCACTCCTTCATAAATCCTTCAGCAACCAAGACTAACTCGACAGGCAGTTCCTGTGTCCAGTAAGTAACGGCTGTGCGTAAAGTAATGGCAACAATGCGCGCATGTTTTTACTTAAACTCTCTGCGCTGGACTCCAAAAGTGATCATCAGTGGCACATTGCTGGGAATGGACTCAGTTCCAGCTGGTTCCTGGCTCTAATCAGGAAACATAAAGACACTGTGGTTTAAAAAGTGAGGCTTAGGGAAAGAAAACTCATTATTAGAGGCTGGAACTGGAATGGAGCCATGTGATGTTAGAAAGCAAAAAAAAAAAAACGGAATCACATGACTGACTACATATCTAATTTGTTCTGGATGAAATGAGACCTTCTGTAAAAATCCCAAGCTTTTGTGTAACTTGCATGAGTTTTGATAACGACTTCCTGTTGACAGCATTGTGTGCGTGTGTGTGTGAGCGTGCGCTTCCTGCAGCCTACCTGTATTTGCAGTTATGCTCTCTCGAAGATAGTGGCCACTGGAAAGATACTGCAGACCGAAGGTCTGCGCAATCCGCTTGGATATCGTTCCTTTCCCCGATCCCGGTGGACCCATAATCGCAGCTCGGAATAACTTGGCCATGCCTCCGAGGAAAACAGCCCGCTGCTGCTGCTGCAAAACACCGCCGATAGAGGCGTGCGCCACCAAAAAGCAAAGTAAAGCTTCCTTTATTTACACTCCTAATCCGCTGCACACGACCAAACTGGTCCAACGGCTGGGTATCTTCTAAACCAGTCCCGACAATGTAGATTTGGAGTTTATGTCTAAAGTCTTTACGCAGATATCGGTGCGTGCGCGCACTGGTGGTCTTTGTGTGCCAAAACCAAGTTAAAACGCTTTGTTTTTCCCTAGCTGCTCCTCTGTGGCTGCATTGCGCCTCTCTGCGTCTTTAAGAGCGGATTTTCCTCTGCGAATGAATGAGGGAGTCTCCAAAACGCCCTATTTTCCTGCGCACATCATTCGGGAAAAATGCGGATGACTTCTTCACAGAGCGCTCGCGGGGAATTCTGGTTATTGTAGTCTTTTCTTTTTCTTTTTTTTTTTAAAGAAAAAAAAGGCAAAACTGTAGTCCATGCCAACATGTCAATAACTGCTGCAGTGACCACTATATTTTACAAGCATGTAAACATCAGATAGATTTTCTAGTACAATTTAAAATCTATCTATCTATCATCTATCTATCTATGAATTTTTGAGGAGTAATTGTAGCCATATCATTCATGAACAAGCAGAATTCATTTTGTATTATATTAGCCATAAAGAGTCAAAACTAAATAAATAAAATTCTACAAAATGCATGAATAGCACAGCAAACGTATTGCCACCAATTTAAGACAAGATTAAATAAATAAAGTCAACATATGTTAAGACAATATAAGTTTATCTGAACTAAAGTAATATCACTCTTAGTCATTAACTGTACTTATCTTATTTAAGCTGAGCTAAAGTTTTTCCTTACCACTGGTCAACAATGGGTATTTTCGGGTGGTACGTTCGGTCCGAACTTTTTTTTTTTCAGTTCAGACTTCTTTTTTTTTTCATTCGAGTGGTCACTTCAATCCGAACTGCAGCCTCCGGTCTGAACAGCTCCCAAAACCCCGGTCCAGGCGGTTCATACCAGTCACGTGACCACAGGATGGCATCAACCAAAGCAGACGAGTTAGTTACATTTCTTTCTTTTTTTTCTTTCAAATTTGTCATAATTTACAGGTTTTTATGATTTTATTGAGTAGTGGATCCAAAAAGTTACTATAGACACTCCGACTTCATCATCCGGCATCTTTGTTCCGTTCAGTGCACAGTTTTACCGATTCGGGTCGACGTGCTTCGGTAAGCTATTTAAAGGACCAGACCGAAAATACCACCTGAAAACGCCCAATGTGTTTGCTCATGGGGTGGGTAAGGGCTAGACCCTATCTATGACATCACAGAACAACCGCCTTGGGTCCCGGACAGCACCCACCCCAGGCAGACAACCAGTCCATCCCCTCCTGTCAAAAGTAACCATCCATCTACTGCAGCCCTGTGAAACGTGGGCGTCCTTTAGGCCTTCTCCAGCCGCTGGGGTCCTCAACACTCAGGCACCTGCATGATGGATCATGCACAGAGAAATGTGGCACATGGCCAAAATGTCGTAACTGACGCTCCCACACAATACAAGTGATACTCCTCATCTGAGACTCCCTCAGGCTAGACCTTACCCACTCCTACATAGTACGTTGGCTATAAGGTCTAGACTCTGGACCTTACCCACTCCTACATAGTACGTTGGCTATAAGGTCTAGACTCTGGACCTTACCCACTCCTACATAGTACGTTGGCTATAAGGTCTAGACTCTGGACCTTACCCACTCCTACATAGTACGTTGGCTATAAGGTCTAGACTCTGGACCTTACCCACTCCTACATAGTACGTTGGCTATAAGGTCTAGACTCTGGACCTTACCCACTCCTACATAGTACGTTGGCTATAAGGTCTAGACTCTGGACCTTAAAGCACTTTGAGGTGACTTATGAGTTGGTTCTGTATAAATAAATTGGATTGAGTTTATTGCTATTTTAAGGATAAATTTTAAGTTTTTGTTGTTGTTTTTTTACAGTCCTCATATTAAAAGCAATCAAGTGTCTGAGTGCTCTGCTCACTTTTGACAATTTGCGAGAAATCCTTTTTGGAAAAATTACGTTTGGAAATTAATTGACAAGATCCGATAGGCCAGCAGTACCAGGGGTTAAAAATCCACCATATGCTCAAAATATCAACAAAATAAGGTGAACAACCATTTTTAAAACTATCGACACATTAGTGGTGGAAAGTGTCTGAAGAAATACAGCCAGCTTGGTATATTGTTACCTCCGTCATGGACGTAATGCTTTCACCGGCGTTTGTCTGTTAGCAGGATAACTTAAAAAGTAATGAACGAATTTAAATTAAATTTGGTGAGCTGATAGATAATGCTCTGGGAAATAAGTAGTTAAATTTTGGAGGTGATCCAAATTATATTCTGGAACTGAGATCCAGAAGAACCTTTGGTACATAGCAACATTTAACTCAAAAGGTTGTGAGAGCATATTGATGAAATTTGGTGAGCAGATGGATAATGTCCTAGAAAATGAGGGATTTTATTTTGAATTTCATCCAGAACATACAACCCCAAATCAGAAAAAGTTGGGACGATATGGAAAATGCAAATAAATACCTGGCAGTGATCATTAAATTTACTTTGACTTCTATTTCATTGCAGATAGTATGAACCCAAGATATTTCATGTTTTGTGTGGTCAACTTCACCAGTTATACAGCTTCATGAGGAAGTGGTGTAGAGGAGAATTTTCTTAAAAAGAACATGCAAAATTTCAACTGCAGTTTTCCAGAAGGCACATGGGAAACCCGAGCCAAGATTTGATCTGTTTTCCTGTTTTACAGTCTTTCTCTAATCCACTCCAACATGAAGCTGTGAATGGGAATGCAACGGGCAAATGTTGCACCATCCCCCGTTTCTCCAATCACATTCACAGAAACCAATAATTCTTTCAGAGTTGTCTGGGTGTCTTGGTGGCTTCCCTCACTAGTCTCCTTCCAGCATGGTCACTCAGTTTTTGAGAACTGCCTACTTGTGTCTAAATTTTTCTTTTAAATAAAGAGAAGCTGTTAAATAGTTCATATTTATGAATAAATATGTCAAATGTCTGACTGCATCTCACCTTTAAAAACAATTTCTTTTAGGTGATAAAATGACAATTTGTTTGAGGGCGTTTCTTCAAATTTATAAGAAAATCAGGCTGTGTTCAATCAGGGTTTTTTAAAAGAATTTTATTATTGATTGATCATCAGCAACTGTCTTTGTGTTGTCAAGTACCAGGCAGTACAGCCACAAGGAAATCACATTTTTTTTGTGTTTTTGCCTCTTTTTAAAATGAGGTTTGTAAATTAGTAATTGATTGGTTATTTTAATGAAAAAGAAAATGTAATAATCTCATATTTTATTTATGTTGCATGTTTTTTCGGGAGGTGGGGATTTCACATGATTTTCTGTTGACGGTGATGCCTGGGAGCATTTGTTTTTTTGTTTTAATAAAAAATATGGGGTGCCTAACCCTTTGCACAGTACTGTATGTGGCCTTGGTGGAGGGATACACTCTCTGAGTGCCTTCTAGATTTTCTAATTTAATGGTTTATATCAATGATGTGTCAGTGTTAGAAGGTAGCTCCTGAAATAGCATATGTGGTTCACATCAAATAGTCTCTATATTAGTTTAATATCGGTAAATGGTAAATGGACTGCATTTCTATGGGGTTTTTCCATCTGAAGCAGATGCTCAGAGCGCTTTACAATAATGCCTCACATTCACCCATTTACACCCACACTCACACACTGATGTCAGCGTGCTGCCATGCAAGGCGCTCAACTGCACACCAGGAGCAACTTGGGGATTAAGGATCTTGCCCAAGGGCCCTTAGTGATTTTCCAGTCTGACAGGGGTTTGAACCGAGGATCCTCTGGTCTCAAGCCCATAATATTGCCAAAAATATATCCTGCAACTAATCATAAACACACAAACACATTAATAACCATACACAGCAATTTTAAAGTTTGGGGAAAAAAAGTTTTTTTTTTAATTTATAAAGCTCTACTGCCAGGTGCCCTTTTGAAACCCATTTATTTCCTTTTATCACAATTAAAAAAAAAAAAATAGGATTACTCTTGTATGACACAATAGCCAAAGGTGAGTAGAGCATTCAGAGGCTTGATTATTGACAATGACCTTGTCCTTTAATCTGACATTATTTAACATTGGTTAAAGTAAGACTAGATCAAATATTCCCTGCGATTAGCAGGACAAGCATAGGATTAATGGATTCAGTCAGTCAGTGAGACAGAGTTGATTTTAACACTGGACTTTTGAGATGCATGTCATATTTACCGATACACGATGAGGCTGTAAAATACTGGCTGTCAGGCCTTATCGTGCCCTCTGAGTGCCACTGTGAGACCCTAATATAAGGGGGCATCTGTGGCCACGTAGGCAGTGGAAGCAAATCCCCTATGCTGGGTTGAATGAAGTGGATAGATGTGGTGCAAGCAATGGACAAACAGGAGGGGGTTCTAAGGGGATTTCACTCGGTGACATTGTTAAATTCTCTCTGTTAAAACATGCATTCTAAAGTGTGTGTGGGTGCGTATTAAGAACTGCATCAGCATTTACTTATTACTGTAACAAGAAGGGTATGTAATCTGTTGTATTTCTGATTTATTGGATTTCTCAAGTCTGGGAACATGCGATAGTTTTGCATGTCACCTCATCCATGACATCACAGAACTGCCTTAGGTTCCAAACGGCACCCACCCAGGCAGACGACCGGTCCATCCCCTCCTCCCAAGAGGAACCATCCATCTGCTGCAGCCAGGTGAAATGTGGGCGTACTCTTCCAGTCACTGGGGTCCTCAACACTCAGACACCTGCATGCTGGATCATGCACAGAGAAATGTGGCACATGGCCAAAATGTCGTAACTGACAAACTGACAAATACAAGTGACACTCCTCATCTGAGACTCCCTAAGTAACCGTTCGTTTGACACAGTCATTCCAGCAGAACCCAAAGATCCTCTGAAGAGACCTACTACCAAAGACATCCAGTCGTCAACTTAGGTCATTGGTTAGTGTCCAAGTCTCACAACCATGCAGTAAGACATGAAGCACCAGGACCCTAAAGACTTGGACCTTTGTTGTCCTGCAAATATGTCTGCTTCGCCAAACACCACTGTCTGGGGGTTTTTTTTCCCCTTAACCTTTTGGGCAGTGCAGTGACTCTAGACCAATCACAAATCGGTGACGTCATCAATACTACTCAGAAGAAATAAGCATGCCGATTTGTAGGTTGTTTTTTTTCCCCTGAACTCACCAGATTTGTAGGTTGTTTTTGTTTTTTTGTTTTTTTCTTGAATGTTTCAGTTATTATTTGCAGGGGTTTTTTTTCACTGCCTCTGTGTTTCACAGTAACCAGCAGCGTGAAAGTAATTTACATGAACATGTATGAACATGTTAAGCACTTCAGTGTGTCAGGACTTTGAACACTCATTTTACGGTCGTAAACAAAATTGTCTGGCATTGTCTTGTACGTGCAGCTTAAAAATTATTATCTGAGCATTTCATTTCATACATGTAGACTGACATCGTAAGAGATCTGAAAAAATAATGAAGACTGTATAGATTACAGTTTGTACTAGTTTCCTTTTTTCAGAAAGTTGTAAAAAAAAATAGATGCTAGATATATTTGTACAATTTTAATATAGAAATGCCTCATCAAAATATTTTGATGACCTACATTTTCCATTGTACCTTGTACCCATCCCATCTAAAAGTAGAAGTTTCAAATTTACTGTAGAGAAACTTTTTTTTAGATGGAGTCACTGTTACAAAATATAATTTTGGCTCATCCATGTAGACTTTGAGCTGTCTTTGACCAGCCTACTCTATGTGTGTGTTGTTGTGGCTTCCCCCAATTACAACTTGGGGTCACCACAGCATATCCGATAGGGATCTGTATGCTGATTTGGTACAAGTTTTACACCGGATGCCCTTCCTGACGCAACACCACATTACATGGAGAGTGGGCAGGGGTGGCCTTGAACCGGGAACCTTCTGCTTTGAAAGCGATTGCACTTAACCGCTTGGCCACCGCGCTGCTCCCTACTCTTTCTGTGTGTACAGTGTAAATATTTAAAGCTTCACAGGTTTTTTTTTAGAGTATTCATTGTAATGTATCCAAATGTTTTGGTGTTTTGATTTTTTTTAACAATCAGATAAATATTAAAATCAACCAGTTTTGGTATATATGTATCATGATTGTACCAGTACAGCAAAACGCACTAACATGACTGAATCTGGCAACTGATTGGAGACAATGGATTTTATTTATTCTGAATTGTTTTAATAAACCAGTACATTCCTCAAAGATTTGAGATTCTGAGGTTTCCAGTCTGTACCATCTCTCGTAACTGAGAAAATAATTCTTTGAAATGCATTGGTTTTGATTTGTCTTTTAAAATAAACGTGAATAATTCTGTCAACTTAATTTCAAAAGATACATACAATTGTAATGAATATGATTACATAGTATGTGAACCCTTGAGCCTTTACACATCTGAGTTACGATGACATCAAATTAAAATAAAATCAGGTTTCTGCATATAAAAATTTCTAAAATGATGCCCTTTAAACTCACAGTGAAACCTAATCTCTACAACATGACATAAATGAAATAATTATATAAAAGTCAAAATGATGGGTTACATAAGTAATGGTACCCTTTAGTATAACAAGCAAATCACCACTTGTACAGCCAGTTTTCTTCAGACAAGTCAGGGGAAGAATACATGAACATTTCCAAGTCACTGAATATGTCTTGGACTTCATTTACATCAATTATTAAGAAATACAAACAGTATGGTACTCTATGGTAAATCTGTCTGGAACAGGCAGTTCTCAAAAACTGAGTGATCGTGGAAGAAAGAGACTAGTGAGGGAAGCCTCCAAGACATCCATGACAACTCTGAAGGCATTATAGGCTTCTGTGGTTGTGATTGGAGAGGCTGTGCATGGGGCAAGTTTTGCATTTTGCATCACCAGTTACACAACATCATGGTGGAGTGGAACAAAGAAGGAGTTTCTTAAAAAGGAGACTTGAAAGTTCAGCTACAGTTTGCCAGAAGGCACATGAGAGATGCTAGCCTCAATTTGCTCAGTTTTGTTGTATGAAAATCCTTCTCTGCTCCACTCCACTATGAAGCTGTGAGTGGTGATGCAACAGATAAAAGTTGTGCTATGCACAATTTCTCTAATCGCAACCACAGAAGCCTATAACTCCTTCAGAGTTGTCATGGCTGTCTTGTTGGCTTTCCTCACTAGTCTCCTTCTTAGACTGTCACTCGGTTTTTGAGAGCTGCCTACTTGACACAGATTTACCATACAGTACCATACTGTTTGTATTTCTTAATGATTGATGTAAATGAAGTCCAAAACATATTCAGTGACTTGGAAATGTTCATGTATTCATCCCCTGACTTGTCTGAAGAAAACTGGCTGTAAAAGTGATGATTTCCTTGTATTATATTAAACGGTGCAATTACTTATGCAACCCATCATTTTGGCTTTTATATTTTTATTTCATTTATGCCATGTTGTACAGATTAGTTTTCACTGTAAGTTTAAACGGCATCATCAAATTTTTATATACAGAAGCTTGAATTTAAAAAAAAAAAATTGATGTCATTACATAACTCAGATGTGTAAAAGCTCAAGGGTTCACATACTTTTTCTTCATCATCAGATTCCGTCCTCTTGATGAGGGTTGGATGCAATGGTGCGCCATCTGCTCCGATCTTGGGCTGTGTGGGCTGCCTCTCCACACGTCAGTTGTGTCCATGTTCTTATGTTGGTGGACCATGATGTTCTTGGTCGTCCTCTCCCTCTCTTGGCATTGATTTTTCCTTCTACTAACACGCGGTGTAATTCGTTGTGTCTGATGATTTGACCAAAGTATTTCAGTTTCTTCATTTTGATGGTCTTCAAAAGTCTCTCCCTTGCTTTGATGTTATTCAGCACTTCCTCGTTTGTCTTTCTTGCTCTCCATGATATTCTCATCATCCTCCGATATGTCCATAGTTCAAATGCTGTGAGTCTTTCAGCCATTCTTTTTGTTAATGTCCAGGTTTCAGATCCATACATGAGAGTGGACCACACGTTGCAGCGGAGAATGCGCTTTCTTGTTTCGATTGATATTTTTCTTGCTATGGCAATTATCTTTTTGATTTCCTCTTCGTATCTGCCATCATCAGTAATCAACTGGCCCAGGTCGGTGAACTGTGACACTTGTTCAATATTTGCTCCATCAATGGTGATGTTGACGGTTGGCTTGGTGGTTTGTTTGCTGATGACCATTGTTTTTGTCTTTCTGGCATTCATTTTCATGTTGAAACGTTGTCCAACTTCATTCACCTTGTCTACGATGGCTTGTGGGTCCTTTTCATTCTCTGCTAATAGGACAGTGTCGTCCGCATATCGGAGATTGTTCATGTTCATTCCTCCGATGGTAACTCCTTTGTGTTCTTGGATGTGTCTAAAAATCATTTCCGTGTAGAGATTGAAGAGGCAGGGTGATAATACGCATCCTTGGCGTACTCCTCTTTTGATTGGAATCTCGTCTGTTAGACCTTCTTCCACTGGCGACACAGTCTGTGCAGTGTAAAGGTTCAGGGAAAAAACTACAAATCTGCGGCCATATTTCTTCTAAGTAGTATTGATGACATCACTGGCTTGCGATTGGTCTGGAGTCACTGCACTGCCTGAAAGGTTCAGGGGGGAAAGAAACAACAAAACAACTTGCATCCAGGATAATTGCAAACCCAGACAGTCCCCCCCTGCATAGTAAAACCTTGGGGGGGGGTTGGCACCCCCTGAATCCCCCACTTTTCTGCTGCCTGTACACAGTATCATATGTGAACAATTATATCCTGTCTGCTCAGTCACAAAAAATACCTGTTTGGTTTGTCGTGAACGTGCACTTATTGCCAGGGTTTTCATTATTGTTTTTATTTTATTTTTTTCAAATTATAATCACTTCTTGAACAAAATACAGATGAAAAATACACTGCTGGAAACTGATTTAGAAAAATAATGTAAAATCCATGTGAAATCATTTTCTTCTATTTGTTGTTGGTGGATTATGACGGTCTCGGCAGCAATGTATTTTCTCTGTAATATAAAAAAAATAAAGTTAGTTTTATTTTAATGTGTGCGCTTTTTTTCCC
>OMMV01067902.1:1982-13019 GCA_900302635.1 Chatrabus melanurus
GCTGAATAAGTGAATCAGTTCTCGGAACTTGCTCGGTCCTGCCGCTTCAATATCGATGAAACCATGAATGTTTTATTATCGAATGGTATGTCATAAGATAAGTTAAAACCTAGTAAGTCTAAAAATGGTCTTAACTCAACTTAATAAAAAAATATATATAAATAATCGACTTCCTAGGTTTTTCCAAAACACTCAAGAACTGTGCATAATGAACATCTCAAATTTTTCACAAAGAATGTATTGATTTATTGACATGCAATTTAAACAGAAAAATACCTATTTTTATATCAAATTCTAACTGGGAATAATGCTGAAAGGTTTAAATCTAATTTAACCAATAAGCCTATAAATAAACTGTATTTAATGAAAATTGGTTGAGAAATTTTTTTTTCAAACAAGACACATTTAGATGATGTGTTATCTCTATTATTCTCTGCATGAGAGGGGAGTCCTTCGCAATATGGCCGCCAACTTTACGTACAGCAGATCAAAGCAACATTATGCAGCTTTGGTGACGTGACATTATGTGTTAATGCTAAAGTTGAACATTTAAAGGCTGTGATTTTACAGAGAAAAATCTTGCTGACCTTTATCCCCGTTTGTTCTTCTCTGTAATTGTGATTGCTTTAACGTGACATCAGCGTGACCCGTTTGCCAAAAACATGTCAAGATTCGATCCAGTTTGTCAAGTCTTCAAAGTAATGCACCATTGTTTTTTGTTTTGTGTGTGTGTGTGTGTGTGTGTGTGTTAGAAGCCCTGTGAAGTCAGACTGGCTGAAGAATCTTTAAAAGTGTCATTAAAGCCTCCTCCACACAGATTACCATCCACACACACACACCTCAGAGATCCTGTTGCTGAACATGTCCCGACATGACTCACCGACCTGCACACAACTAACTGTCAAAGTAATATAAGTTGACATGTGGGATTGTATCTCGTTTTTCTGCCTCTCATTTCTCCTTTGATGACATCCGCCATGACTAAAAAATATTAATGTGGGTCTGTTTGCCATTATTCCCTTTCACCGCCAAATTCACAACTAGCCTGACTAACATTTGACCCGACAGTTCCTGGTGCTAATTCGACCAGAAATGCGTAGAATATCAGGTCAAGCGGTGTAGTTTTTACAGTTTTATACAGTAGTAGTACCTTTCAACTGTTTGCTGTATTGTAATTGAGTTATTTAATGATTTATAGCAAATTGTCGCTACTATAACCTGGCAAAATACAAAAACTCAAGTGTTAATTTTATTTATTTTTTTACTACAGTTAAAATTTCTGGTTTGTTAAACGTCAGTGGAAAAAAAAAATCCATCACATTTTCTCAGAACCGAAGGAGATGCTTTTAAAGCAGCTTAAAGGCACGTTGATCCAGACTGTCCTTGTGACATTCTGCTTCAGACAAAACCAGTTTATGTTGTTCTACTGTTGGAGCCGTTTAAAGCCGCTGAGAAATAAGAACACGTCTGTCACATGTTTGGTGTGGAACAGTTAAAAATGTGTTCGTCGCAAATAAAACAGAAAAGAAATATGCCATTGCATTCCAAGCATCACTCACACCTGTTTGAGTTTTGCACCCGTTTCGCGCTGCAACGGGCCCGATTTACAACTCGCCGCACCTTGGCCGATTTCCCAAGCAGCTCTTGCAAGGCAGCGTTCGGCTCCGAGTCCTTCCGAGAAGGCACATCACTCTGCAAAAGCTGGGGAAAAAGGCTTTTTCTCTGGAGCTCGGTGGACTCCCAGCCACCTCGACCCCGCACGCGCTTAGCTCAGGACAGACCGGTGCAGCTCAGTGTAACTCCTTGATGTAAGCTCATCTCCCGGAATTTTTTTAACACGTTCAACAGTCAAACCTCCTGAATCCGAGGTTTGACCATCAGTCTTAGTCTCCGCTCTAACACCCTGTCATAGGTTTCCCTGAGAGGCTGAGAAAGAGTGTGATTCCTCTGTAATTGGTGCACACTCTCCGGTCCCCATTTTTAAATATGGGAACCACCATCCCAGTGTCATTTCGATGGAAATGCGCTTCTCTAAAATACCATTGAACCATATCAACGGGTCAGCAAAAAAAACGAGTGTGCAAATAACACCAGATTACACGAAATCCCCAAATACCACGAACTTAAAAATACGCTGAATTCAGCAGTATATGGCAACTATCCTAACATTGGAAAAGCCATAACAAGCTGTTTTTCCTTGATAAATTGCTTAAACGATCAATCAAAATGATCAAAATACTTGCCGATTACTTAGTTATTGATGAACGAATCAATTAGATCATCTTGAGTCCAACACACTTCCACAACATTGCGGTGAAGATCTCCGTGTCTTTGGCGGTCTTTGCCTGTGGTGGACAAACCACCACAAAGAGATTAGTATGCATGACCACTGCATGACCCACAGCACTGCCCTGCATTTGCTGACCACACACACACACACAACTTACAGAAATAAGTGGCTACTTTAGAGTTGCCGTTAAAATCTAATTCCATGTCAAAAAAAATCCTCCCTCCCTCTCTTATCATGCGTCCTTGGTGATGTCTTGGCTTTTACTTCCTTGATCCAATTCTCTCTCTCTTTCTCATAGCTGGCAGATATATAGGACTAATACCACAATCAATACCTGGTGGGAGGGGCCCCTATCCCCACACACACACACACACTATTATTTAAAGTGCTTTCTGAAATGCTGTGACAGGTAGCTGCTGCCTTATGAGCCAAGAAGAGGTCAAGGGTTACTTAAAAGCCGAATTATGATGTTTGATTTATGTGCTGCCACCAATTGTTGAGGGTTCAATCTAGGCCCTATATATATATACACACATTAAAAAAAATAAAAATCACCCTCTCACTCCCCTCGGGGGTGGTGTGTGTATTCCTCAAGCTCGGGTCCTCTACCAGAGGCCTGGGAGTTTGAGGGTTCTGCGCAGTATCTTAGCTGTTCAAGCCCCCAAAACCCAAAAATTTATTAGAATTATTTATTATTAAATGTTAAATAAATTAGGGGGGTTTCCCATGTTTTTGGTCTCATTTTAGCATACTTCAAAAATATAAAAATAATAAAATATTTACATATTTTGGGTGTTACAATATATCTCAAAACATTCATCAATACTAAAGCTTGTATTTGTTACAATTTTCCAATATTTAAATAATTTTACAGTTATTTTAAACATGAAATACCTTATAAAATAGGTTCCTTAAAAGTAACTTAGGCCTAATTTTCAGACCAGTGGACCTTCGGACCAGTGGACCTTCGGAATAATGACCCGTCCCCCTCAGGGACATTTATATAAGTGAGATAAAAGTTATGATTTCTGCTGTCTTGGTTTTAATTTTGAGTAGTTTAAGGGAACTAAAACAGCATTCATAAACGGGTGTATGATATGAAATGATAAATATTTAACGCTCCCTCACCGGTTCGTTGAGAACAGCAATCAAATACTTTGTTTGACATTAAATATGAAGTCCCAAAACTGTTCTTCAGCCAATCAGAACTAAACACTCCCTTGTAGCATTGCTTATTGTGGGACTCGTGGAGGCTCAGAGGACGTTGCGGTTCCTCCACACAGCGTTCAAAATGTGTGAAGACACCGGCCCAGATGGAAAGGAATGTGTGTAATATACATGGAAACGTTCCATATTTATATCTCATACACATCTGCTGCAAACTGAGTGCAATCGACTGGGTAGGAGCGTGAATGACTCAGCTGTACGGCAGTGAAAGTTCCACCAGGGAAAGTGAGTCACTGCACGAGATCGGCCATGTGCTGCAGAAATACTAACCATCTCTGCACGGACACACGCACACAGTTTAGAGTAAATTATACGAACATTAAGGGCGTTACAGTCACTTCAAGGCCAAACTAAGGAAGAGACGCTCACATAAAGTTACCTGGATAAAGTCCACGGCGTGTTCAACCCATCATATTCAGCGCGTCGAACTGCTTTTGGAGCTGGAAGAGAAAGTAATAAAACTGTTCATCATTTCCATCATGTTCACCGACGCACACAGTAAAGGTTAAATTTTGTTTTTCCATACATACAACTGTTTGCTAGCTTGGGTGCGGTGCCTTAAAGACAGTATTAACGTGTTTTTCTACTCAAATAAACAGTTGCTTCTGACGCCCTATAGCATGAAGTAGACGAACTGTTTTTCTGAGTTACTACGGCTGACTTACCGGAAAACTAAAGTAGCTAGTTAGGTTGTCAACCTAATCCAGTCTCTACAACTGTGCGCTAATTGAGCTAATTAGCATGTAGCTGCTGTCACTCCCTCAAAAGCATGTAGCCGGCATGAAAATAAGGTTGTTGAACTTGTATGTGTGAAGATAACATGTTCTATTTATATGTGCTCACCTGGTAAAGTTTGTATTAGAATTAGCTCCCCAGTGACAACACAGCAGCAGAAGGCTTTGGTGTTGTCCATTGACATAAAGTCAGTTTTGCTAGTTAGCAGGGATTATCATTAGCTTGTAGCCAGCAGGCTAACAAGTGCAGAAACAACATTACCAGGAATACTTGACACCAGCTGAATGGGTTAGGACTTAATGAGGCCTTGGGCATCACTGGTACAATGCATGCTGGTCACTGTAGGCGCTACACCTTCTCACATGTAAGATAAAAAGCCGGTATCTGGTGACTAGTCATTGGTCTGAAGGCCCATTGGTCCGAAAATTGTGAAAAATGGTTATATGCATTTCAAACAAGTAAGGATTTTACTTGTAAAATTGGGGGACAAGCCCCCAAAATCCCAAAATTTATTATAATTATTTATTATTAAATGTTAAATAAATTAGGGGGTTGCCCATGTTTTTGGTCTCATTTTAGTATACTTCAAAGCTATAAAAATAATAAAATATTTACATATTTTGGGTTTTTACTATATATATCTCAAAACATTTAACTAACCCGAACCATAATTTTCGGACCAATGGACCTTCGGAATAATGACCCATCCCCCTGGTATCTCACTGGGCTTGTGACCGATTGCCGACTGAGACGAATGGCCATTCGTCTAATTTAGCTCTTGGTCTCAATGCAGTCTGAAATTATTCTCTAAGCAGTTAGAATCAATATCCCCGTTCGCTAATTAGTTGCTCACCTTGATTTCATTCGCCTGCGGATTTTGAACATGTTCAAAACCCTGGTGGCGAATGAATGACTGCTTATTTTCACTAACTTGTCTCTAACTGTTCTCTAGCTAGTCTTTTTACTCGCCAAGGAGTCTTCAATAGACCGGTACAAAGTCTCTCCCCACCCCCCGGTCTGTTTCAGCTGCCTGGTTCGCTTAATTTACTACATGGTCGAAATGTGGTTGCCGGTCGTTAGCGACTATTTAATGATTATTTAACGACTTGAGGACGACAGACATACGGCTTTTTCTTTCTAACATCACGCAATTCATCATCAGTCAAGTTATTTGCCATCTTGCCAGTGTATTTTGCATTTAGGTCTTGTAGTTTGGAGCCTGGACTGCAGGTCCATTGATGTCGGAAATGTCGGATATCGCGACTGGGAATGACGTCACACCCGAGGTAAATGCCTTCCATTTTCCACACAGCACCGCAAGTTGGAAGATAAGCTGCATGCCTCCAAGATTTTGGCGTATAGAGTGTGAGAAAAAATATGCGGCCCACCAAAGAGACCTTATAGAAGAGGACAGATGGTACAGCAGTTACGTTAGTGTTTTAATTTGCTTCTCGGTTTGTTTTGCGGTGTAGACAGTCATTGTTGTTAGCAACATCTACTTGGTTAGCCAATATTAGCGGCACCAGTAGATAAACAAGACATTGCACGGTAGTTCACGCATAAAAAGGCTGCAGCAACATGTCCACAGACAGCAGTAGGACAGCACTGTGTGGACGATTTATTAAATTGGACAAAAATAAGACAGACGTGCTAAAAAAAAGGAACAACTACAGCTTTCACTACTGTTGCTGCTTGAAGCAGCCATATTGGATTGTGAACTTGGGGTATGTGGGATTCCCAACGAGTTGACGAGTTGGAATTCCGACTTCAGGGGGCGTTCCTGGGGGGGTGGCGTGACTGCGAAATTCCGACCTGCGAGTACAAATGGAATGCACCATTAGTACTTGGCTGAGAGACCGCTTGGGAAGACTGGGGGCTGTGTGTGTTTGTCCATGTACAACTGGAGTTGCATCAGGAAGAGCAGCCGGCGTAAAACTTGTGCCAAATCCCAACGGATCTGCCGTGGTGACCCCGAGAAACTAGGAGCAGCCGAACAACAGTTTGAAGCCTGGACTATATCATGGTTGTGAACATTTTTATTACTCAAATATTTATTGTGTAGCTTCTGTTTTAAGGTTGAGCATTTGTTCAGCGATTTCTCTCAATAGCTGATGAAATTCATAATCGTGTCTGGGTGTGTAGTTCCTTAGCTGTGTGATCCTAGGATGTGGGCTGTAAAGGGAATATTCTGGAATCACCTTTCAGAAGGGGGCATGACTGGCCTTGGCTGGCTACACGCTATCTCATGTATCAACTTTATAAATAAGCACAGAGAGCCACGAGGCGGCACATGCCGAGACACACTCAGCTATATATTGGACATATGAAGACAAGCAGCATATCTGAGTTCTCTCTCCACGAATAGTGAAGAACTGAGTCACTGGGTATCCTAAAAGAGGCGCTGAATAAATTACACAGCTGTGGACAGGTTCTAATCCTTCCATCTTAAATCTGGTTTATACTGGGAATTTTGCCTCGCAAAGCACAGAACGTGAAAAACTCCAAATGCTCCAGAGAGCAATAACTTTGAATAAGACTCATAATGCAGATACGAGTGGAAAGCTAGTGAGTGCTTGGAAGATGTGCACGGAGAATTCATTTGGTCACAAACCTCGAATTAAATTCCGGCAACAGCTGAGCCGAATCAGAAGTAGCAAGAAAAGGCTGTACAGTGCGTCACGTGGAGCGCAATTGTGACGGGAAAAAAACAAACAAACAAACAATAAGCATTTCCCTCAGGGATTGAGCATGCGTGTTGCTCGCCATGGCTCATCGGTGCAGTTTGTGGCAGCCTTCCTGAATCAACATCAGGCGAGAGAGAGAGAGAGAGAGAGAGAGAGAGTGAGAGAGACGGAGATGCATGGAAAGTTTGTGGTTTTCTCAAATGAGTTTCTTCCTGGTGAGCAATAATCGAGGAGGCGAGAGAGTGGAGAGTTACTCTGACTTGTTTTTCTGAAATGCGAAGGTCTGTGCCACACCCATACAATCACAGCACAACAGCGAGGCCCACTGATTTCCATTCAGCGCGGACGTTGATCTGTTTCGACGTCCATTCCTGAGCTGCAGCTGAGCGAGAAGCGGTTTGAACGTCACTGATGAGCAGCTGCTTTCTGCTCCCTGAAGAAATCAAGAAAGGACATTTTGCGGTGTTGTTGTTGTTGTTGTTGTTGTTGTGCAGTGATCGAAATGATCAGACAATCTAATAAACTGCTGCACTTTCAGTCAGGTGGCCTTTCGTCCTGCGAGGGGAAAAGTATTTCTGCTGCAAAATTGGCTCAGATTGGATGAGGTTTATTGCGTGAATCATGAAGGTGCGTCAGCTGTGACACTAAGGCCACACTTTTTTTTCCACAAGCATGATCCAACATGCAGGTGTCTCATTGCTGACGACCGCAGCAACTGGACCAGCCCATGGAGACGCCTACATAATAGCAGGTAGACGGTTACAGGAGGTATGGATGAGCCGCAGATCTGTGCAGGTGGTCTCAGGTCGGTACCCAAAACACTTCTGTGAAGCAGTGGATGGGTCGACGTGCGCTCCCAGACCTTAAAGCCTCATTTACACCCTACACAAAATACGGATACGGAGCCTTTCGTCCGTTCCTTGCGGACAAAAGACTCCGTTCCTTGCAATACCACCAGAAATCGTGGCGGCAGTATAGAGCCAGTAGTCCAACCAGTCAGGAAAACGGCAAAGAAGAGTCTCAAACCAAAGAGTAGAACTCTCCATTAATATGACGACTTGCATTAAGCGGTCTCACATTCCACCGTTGCGTACCCCTTTTGCGCTTCTGCCTCGAATGATGTCCAATAAAATCACCTCCTCTATAGTCGCCATTTTTTGTTGATGCCTGCAACTTGGCACTCGGCACTGCCCTCTTGAGGATGTATTGCGTAACGTCCATACCAACGTAAAAGACGCACGGAGGCATGTAGGATAGTGACGGAGATATAAATCCAGCTTATCAGTGTCTGTGGGCCTGATCTTACACCCAATGCAAAGCAGCTCACAGCCCATAGACTGTATATGTACTGGACAATCACCCATAGGTTTTCTGAAGAGCTGGTTTGAAGCTCAAACTGGGCGGTTCCAAATGTTCCCACATTGGCAATGCCTAAACTCTGCCTAAATCACAGCCAACCCATAAATGGGTAAAAAGGTGGCGTGTGGACAAGACCGGCATGACTTGGGCGGGACAAATAAAGACTAAAAACGCCCCTGATCTCAGAGTTCACAAACAAGCTAAGGCTAACAGGCTAGCTTTGGATCGGGTGTTTGATTAACACGTATTTTTGCAGATTGGATGGTGGTTTTCATAACAGCTGGCTTGGGGCGGGTATAACAAAGTGTGACCGGTATATTGCCTCAGTAACCATTGCACCAGCAGTGGACCTAATGTCACCAAGCGTGCTAATTAGTGCTAACTGTGCTAACATCCAAATTAAATACAGTATTCGACCATTTAAGCTCACTGTGCGCTAAATAAATTGTTTTTGTTGAACACAGGGTACTTAGAAATCACTTTGACGAATGAAGCTTTGGTTCATGAAGCAATGCTTCATGCGCACAATGAAACATGGGTGAGAAATAGCAAGCGGTACATTTGAATTTCATTCCTTTATTCGGGGATTCCATGTTTACAAAGATATTTGGACACCCAAGTTTTGATGAATGAAGCTTTGGGTCATGAAGCAATGTGTGCAATGGAACCTGGGATATTTACGACATCGACTCAGCTGATGAACCCTCCCGTCTTCTGAAACTGAAGTAAAACACCGCAAAAGGTAGTTTTCTGTCCGTTTTGATGCCAACTATTGCTGTGAATGGCGCGAATCCGGGCAATCTGGTTGGCGTGTTGGGATCCAGAAATAGTCCCGGATGCTGGAAATAGCACCATTTTTGGTACCAGGCTGTAAACATGTTTAATTCTACTGTAAAGTTGGGGATTTTAACATAGACTTCTAAGGGGGGGGGTCTCGTGTTTGGAGCCAGCCTCAAGTGGATATTCGAGGAACTGCAAGTTTTGGCACTTCCACGTTGGCTTCATTTTCCAGCACCTGGGGCTGGGGCTTAGCACAGTTTAGCGTAAGTGTCACTGCTAATTTCCAACTGACACAGTTGTGATTTTCACGCACAATGCCCACGTTGTACAAGAAGTGAATCTAACTTGTGCTCATCTGTGCACCCTAGGGTGTGTTGGTGCATTGCTGTCATGAGGCAGCAGAAAGCGATTGCACCGTAGACCAACAAATCCCTGGCCTAAAGTTGAGCGCCGTTTTTCTGCTATTTGTATGGTGTCATATTCGGTTACGCCTTAAATAGGTGGAGTCATGATGTGCGTAACCTCTGCTAGTGCACACATCATCATCACTCATTAATTTACAACAAAACTCAATTGAAATCAAACATTCACGTGCATAAGTCATATTCAGTAATACACAAATGGCGCTAAAATTCCAAAAGAGATGCCCTGGGTTGCTGTTACAGACTAAACCTCGAGGACTCTGACTCAGGTAATGGGTTCTCGGCTCGGACTCGAACACTGGAGACTCAACTCAACTCAGACTCGAGGTCTAGTGACTCAACTACAGTACTGGATTGCGGTAATGTCAACACACCTTTACACAGCAACTAGTAAATCCGGCCAGGAATCCATGTTTGTGTTAAAGTGGGATTTCGAGACACCCCGTCGGAATTCGGGCTTCAAAGGCTGCATTCTTTGCTACACTTATACAAATTCTGATTTCTGACATTCAGGACGAAACTGCAGCTACTCAAGGTGGAGCTAATGAAATTTGATCAGCATGTGTGTGAGGTCGTGAGAAATCCCATTTATTTTTCCAGCAAAAAAGGCTCACGCTTCACTGAGAATGCAAAAAAAAAAAAGAAAAAGCGATAAGCCGAATCCCGAGTCCGATAATTATCTGTGTACATTCAGGGAATGCTCAGAGAGGTGTGTGCTCGGATGTGAAGGTTTTGTTTTGTCTCCTGTCTGGATGTTGTATTGTTGGTTGAGCTTTTGTGCGAGGTGCAGATGTTTGTGTCACAGCTGTATCTCTTTGCACCCTCGTATGTCTGAGCGTGTGCACACACACACACACACACCTTCAACACCTTGAATGAACACGTTTGGAAAAACACTAAAAGAAACTCTGCCCACACTCGCAAGCAGCCGGGGCCTCTCCCTTTTATTCCCTGACATTCTTTCGACCGCTATGTTTCATGTGCGGCTTTAAGATAAAAGCCTCCATTCATTAGTTTAACTGGGGGCCCAATGCAATGACAGGATACCCCACCCCTGTCTGGCAACAACCCAGGCCGTATTTTAGCTCGGGCTGGTGGCCCTTCACACACAAACACAAGTACAGTAGCACGGGAATCTTTCTACACTCCAGCTCAGGTCCGCCTTAGTATTTATTTTTACTTTCAGGAGGCAGAAGGTTTGGGGTTTTCCAGGTCAATTATCTTTCAATATCTCATTCTGCCGTCCCGCGGACTTTCTCTTTCACTATTATCCCACTTGACTTTCATCTCACCTGCCAAGCTGCCGGAATTTAACCACACACCCCCGCACACAGTGGAAGTAATGAGGAATCGGGCTTGGTTTGCCTCTTCGGCGCTGCACTCCTGCTCGGAAAATCTTGCTGGAATATTGTGGACACAGGCAGACTTCTTTCAAAGGCTTTACTCGGTTAAAGATCATCTCCACACAACGTGCCAACGTGCGGTACCTGAACACACCACGGTTACAGCTGGAAGGTACACTCGGAGGGGGGGGGCACAC
>OMMV01067970.1:0-15054 GCA_900302635.1 Chatrabus melanurus
AAACTCACATAAAAAAAAGCACATTTATACAGAAACATTGGAGGGCCTCAGACTTTTGCACAGTTCTCTATTTTGTGAGTCTTATTTCATTTTTGCTCTGGTCATTTTAAAATGAAATGGCCCTTTAATTTTTATATTGTAATTGTTTTATAGATACCTGTCTCCCCCCCCCCAACAATCTTATGTATGTCACTTTATAGTTATATAAATAAATAAAGTTATTGTATCCGAGGACAGGACCAGGAATTGAACTACTGGTACCAACTCTTTGGTTAAGGAAGAACCCAATCCACCAATAGATGTGTTTTAAATCCAATAATATTAATAATAATAATTTTATAATTTTTCACAAATGGATTTATTATTCTAGGACTTCAGTATTAGTTGTTACATTTTATTAAAAAACACACACACACAGTACTTACGAGCTAGCGTGTCAAAGGCTAGTAGCAGCAGCAGGCCGAGCTTCATAACCCCCATGATGGGCTTGGTAAAGCTCCTGGAAGCCTAAAGGTAAGGGGAGTCCTCCTCTTTCTGCGAAGACTTGCTCTTGGGCGTTGGAGTTTGGGCTTTTATAGATCTCTGCTCTTATTATACCAGGACTTGCGAATGTGTTGATCTTGTTCCAAAGTCTGAGCATGTCCTTGTGGCAGTCCAAAGGTGAGATCGCACTTCAAACTGAGCCTGTCAGCACTGGGCGGGGGTGATCTCTGCTGTTACGCTTAACTCTCTTTTTTTTTTTTTCCTGCTTTTGTTATGTTATTTGTAAATGTTCATTTGAGTTGCAAGAAAGAAGATGAGATACTTTTTGGGTTTTTTTTAATGGCAGAAATGAATGTTCTGGTGTTCATCATTATCACGTAGATACCTTATCTTGAAAAACAAATTGTAATCAGATATAACATCTAACGTTTCCTGAATTGCTAAAGTTCATTGCTTGTTTGTAGCGCTCAAAGGGCAACACACAAACAAACTAATTCTATTCGATTACTTAAGTGAGATCTTCTCTTAACTTGTAGTATTTCATCATAGATGTTACAAAAATGTCTTTAAGTTGAAGGATTGTTGGTTGGAACCCTTTCAGGGTTTAGTAGGTTTATACAGCTCCATCAGTTTCATTCATAAACACAAAAGTTACAATTTAATTCTTTAACTTGTCCCCACAACCATATAAAAGACTCTCACAGGTTAAGTGAACCTTTGACCCCTGGAACCAGAGTATGAATCACACTAAAGCAGAACCAAAACATGAGTCACCTACTTTGTGAGTCTGTATTGGAACCGTTTTATCACATGAGAACATAAAATTATTAAATTGCACATATTTTATATCCACTTTAAGGCTAGTTCATATTTTAAACATTTTAAAGAAAAAAAAATTGCTTTTGATATTTGTTGCATATTGTTCATGGTTTTATCTCATTATGATACTGCCTCCATTCCTTTCATAGTTTTAGTCGACTGAATGTTTTATTATTACAGATAACCTGTCTGTGACACTAGTGTTTAATATTAATATATATATTATGTTACTATATGTTAATATATAGTAACATTTAGCAACACAGCTTTACTATTACAGTTCTTTCCCTCAGAATTTGTTTATTATATACAGAAAAGGTTAATAACAATCTGGAAAAGTCGTTGGGAAAAGCAACATTACCTTTGTCTTTTAAAATTTGGCGATAATTGAGGAGAATTGATGTCTCAACGGTGGCGTCTTAACAGTACTGTCTGACCTTTTACCTCCAAAGAGAAGCCTGTGAAAGCTTTTTTCATCAGGATTAGAACAGAAGTGAACTCAAGATAAGTTAATCAGGCAGAGCTTGCATAAGGGTAACATCAGCACAGAGAGTGACTGTGTAGGAAATTCTTCATTGGGCCCGCTGGAACGTACCTCGTTTAAACGTTAGGTTAACGCGTGAGCCAATCAGATTACAAGCATTTTCAGTGTTACTGTAAATGAATCAGTGCGAGGTTGATAGTTGGTTGCACATTATAGAATATCGGCTTTTTGATACATCTAACCCCGCTACATTTAAGCCCGTCTCACAAAAACGCACGCAAATAAATTTAATAAATAGGATAGCATTGTAGTCATATTTTGATTATTGAAGACACAAATGTTTCAGGTGGCCACAATTCCTCAGCGTGCAAATGGGAAAAACGGAAAATTATTCCCGTAAAAGCAAGCACATGACGCGTTGCTGATTTCATAATGATGATGTCAGTCATAGCCTATGACCCCTCCATAGCTTGGAGAACCTACGGACTGTTCAATGCATAGTGGCCGCTCCACTCTTTATCTCTAAGTTTATTTATTTACTTCATTGATGACTTTTCTCTTAAGCTAGCTATATTTAAACAATTTATTCTTTTATTTGCAATGCATTGAACAAAGAAGTGAGTTAGAGTCCTCCAGGCAGGAACCTCTTTTTGTGTTGTTAGTACTTCCATTATGTTGTGGAGCTTTGCAAAGCATTTATGTGTTTTTGGGTGCATCGTGTGAATTTGCAGCAGATACGTTATCAAATTAAACTGTTACATGTGTTGTTGGCTATATTTGTATTCCATATGTTGCAAGATTTTTTTTAAAATTAGCACAGTTTTTTTGATGCAACTACCTGTTGGCCTCCCTTGGCCACCGTAGTTAACTCACCGGAAAATCTTTCACTTGCGGCCGCTTTCTCAATACCACAGCGCTGTGCGCCAAGCACACTCTGGTTTAAAGGGAAGAACAGTTGCTACTCTGATTGGCTAAATTTACGTTGGGATTACAACACGCCCATGCATAATGAATACGGTAAATCCACCCCCTTTGTGCTCAGCGCCCAGCACGGTTTTTGGGCTCTCTCAATAGCAAATGACCTTGGACACGGCAAAAAGCATTCACCCCACTCTGCACCACTTGTTTTATGCCTATCATCAAGATAGAACCATGTCTCTTCAAATATTTAAGTACTGTGAAGCAAGTGGTTCAAGTGGTGCAAAGCTTCAAAAACCCTTGTTTCTGTTATCTCAATAACTACATTTACATAGAATCTAATAATCCATAAATAATCTGAATCACTGATAATCTGGTCACAAATGTCTCATATAAATTTGTCAATCAGAATAAAATAGCTGAATCTGATCAGAACTTGACAATATTAGACGTAATATTAGACATTAATCAGACAATATTAGCGCTATTAGCCACGTAAACGCTCAGTGAGATTGCCCTCTATAGCCGCAAATCTCTGCACATTCTCATCACGTATGTAATTACGTGATCGCTGATGTACTTCTTCAGTAAAGGAATGAGAGAAAACTACGGCCATTGCCAGAGATTTGAAAAGAAATTTTAAAAAAATCATTGACTATTTTAATGAGTTGAACCACCAGTCCTCAACCGCTCATCCACAAGTTCAGTGAGAGGTGGAGGAAGTGGTGAAAGTAAGGAGTGCACAGCAAGATGGCCCGATTCCGCTGCAGTCTTTCTTTTTTTCGGAGTGTCTCCTGCATTTTGTGCAGCGAAAATAGAACAGTTGCAATGAAAGGCATACCTTGTATGCACACATAATACTGCACTCTATAATATTTTGGAAGACAATATCATAATGTCACTCATACCATGTGATTACAAATGATGTGCTGATTGATGTAAGTTTTATATGATCTCTCTAGCCCTATTGATTGCAGAGATATCCTGGAAATTTTTTGACTGCATTGACCTTGAACTTTGACCGATCTTCTGATCGGCCGCTTAAAATACTCTTCAACAAGATGCCCACCAGTCATCTAATTCATTAAACGGTCGTCAAAAAGTGGCAAATATGTCGCCCCAATGTCGCCAAAAACTTGGCCATATCCGTCTAGCAGTCGTCTTAAAAACTCAGTCGGCAAACAGTCGTCTCTCAATGAGATACCAGCCTTAGCGTTATGCATAAACCGTGACGTTGGGCAGTTTAAATAACGATGGGTGCCGTACTAATAGCAGTTTGCGGTCTAAAAATTCAGTCGGCAAACAGTCGTCTCTCAATGAGATAACAGCCAAAATCTTCAATAAATTCAAAAGTATTGATACTACTTGTTTTGTTTCTCTTATTCCCGGGCTTGATGTTGTTGTATTTTTGTATTTTGTATTTTATAAAATCTTGTGATATTTTTATATGACGCTTTTTGCCCTTTGGAACATCCTGTGATTTGGGCCTATATAAAGAAACTGAATGGAATTGTTTACATTCATATTTATTTATTCTTCATTGTGGCATTTTGATTACCCCGTACTGTTCAGCCTAGGAGAATGAATGTTTCTTAATTCTTAATGGACTGATTTATGTACAAACATGCATGCATTGCGGTTTCAAGATCTTATTGGATAATGGGGCATACCATTCACCAATCAAATCTTGATAATGACTCACTACATTTTGTGCAATCCATATGAAGTATGCTTAAAAATAAGATGCCAAAAATGGTAACTCAGGCAGATTGCATAACATGTTTAACTGCCGCTGTTGACTCTGCCAGAAGGTGAAACTTAAACATTGCATTTGCAATATCTGTCCATCTATCGTAAAGCTATTATACCGTTGTAAATATGTGTTTACAGATCTAATTGTCCATACTCTTTCACGCCATTTCCAAGAATGTTTTCAAAACCGGCGGTAGTGTTTCTTTTGGCCTCAATCTGCCGGAGTTTCTCACTGGCGAAAGCGACACGGAAGATTAATCTCAAGCCTTCCGTCGTTCACCTTCACGCACTGTTTAGCATCGGGTGAATCTTGGTGCAGAAAAGTAGAAACATCCATCTTGAATCGCTCAAACGCATAAAGGAGCTTTTCCAAAATGTGGTCAAATGCATTGTTTAGATCCTCCACGGTCAAGGCGGCGATCTCGAGAACAACCTTCCGAATGTCAAATATAAGGACACGATAGATGCCGTTGATGTCCACGAACGCGTCGTCGATGAATTCATAGTCGGTAGAGTCAACGTAGGCTTGTGCTGTGTCAACCATGTCGTTCAGTGTGCTGTTTATATTCTCAAGCATTGTGTCAAATGTGTCCATGTCTTTCACAAAGTCAATAAGTGCATCTGCAATGCCTTTTAAAGACGATATGACCACATCAACTAATTCCACGTTGTTTATCATCTCACCAAGGTGGTTGGAGTAGATCTCGATGTTGTCAAAGATAGCCTGAAAGATCTTTATTAGCGCATTAGCGACACTATCGAGCAGCTTCCTTTGGAGCTTGGGGAGAGTGGCCATCTCGTCAGATCCAGTCAGTTTAAAGTGGGTTTCCTGCAAGGACTTGACAACAGCATCCAGGACGACCTGGACAGTCTTTTGGCCTTCAACGATGACGCTCCTGAAGAATACCGACAGCTGACTCAGTTCAGTGTCATAGTGGACTGCGGTATTGTAGGCCTCATTAAGGCGCGTAACAATACAACTCTTCAACCCATCAATGGTCTGGGTGATGTGGTACTTGTCAGCAAATGATGCGAAGGCAGCGGTGATAGAAGGGATTTTCTTTTTGACTTCAGCAAGCATTACTTTCGGTGCGTCCATGTTGTAGACAATCTGCAGGTGAATGTCATCGGTGTCCTTAGAAGACGGTCTGATGTTCAAGATGTCAACATCAACATCCGGAGAAGTCTGTTGAAAAGGACATAAAAGAAGATTCTTTTCACTATATTTCATATTTTGCTTTTCATTTTCCACGACTTCCATAAAGGTAATGATACTGACGGCGTAACGACTATAGATTCTTGCACTCGTGTGAGATGGGACGCCGCTATTGAGCTGAAAGCCGAGTACGCCAGAGGAGGGGCTGGCTATGGAGGCGCTGACTTCATCTCTTTGAGCGGCGTAGCAGAGCTTTATGTCAGTGAAAATTGGACTGGTGATGTCCATGTTCACCACATGGCGAGAGACACTAAAGGAGAAAGAATGAATATCAAAGCACAAATCATTACCGCCGCCAAGGAAGTTATGCTTTCATTGCCATTTGTCGGTTTGTCAGCAGGACATCTCAAAACGTTTTAAATGGATTGCAATGAAACTTTGTGGAAAGATGGAGCTCTAAATGGTCGTACATCCACTTATCTTACTGAACTTGTCAAGCCTTATGTGCCTTCTCATGCTTTGCATTCACAGGATGGGGCTTGCTTTGTGTCCTCAGGGTTAAAAAGAAGTCGTATACTTTAAAGCCTCTCCTTTACTACTCTGTGGAACAGTTTGCCTGTTGATATTAGATAGCCCACTTCGATTGACTCTATTAAGGCTAATCTTAAAACCTATTTATTTTCTATTGTTTATCATTAGTTTTATGGTGTGCTTCTTTTATTTATTTTATTTTTTTTAAATTGTACACAATTTCTCCAGTCACATCCACAGACCCCTTTAACTCATTCACCATTGTCTTGGGTGTTTTGGTGGCTTCCCTCACTGGGAGTCCAGTGAGGGAAGCTACTCAGTTTTTGAGAACTGCCTCCTCCAGACAGATTTACCATACAGTACCATACTGTTTGTATTTCTTAATGATTGATGTAAATGAAATCCAAGAAAAATTCAGTGACTTGGAAATGTTCATGTGTCCATCCCCTGACTTGTCCAAAGAAAAGTGGCAGTGAAAGTGATGATTTACTGTAAATTCATCAAAGTGTGCCAATAGCATACATTTTATGTCTGTATTTTGATTATATGAAAGCATTTTTGTAGTAGTTCAGTAACTTTTGACAAATATTCTCATTATATAAAATTGATTCATTTGCATTTATTTCTGAACATATTTTAAAACCTATTTAAATTTCAAAGGTGCTAAAAATTCTGACCAGGACTGTACTTGATGGAACACGTTTTAATTAATACATTTCTCAAAAGTCTGCAGTTGATTTATGTATTAACAATGCTGAAGTATCATTGTGGACAATTTTTCTCCAAAGCACATGGAACTTAATGGATGTGAGATAAACAGAGGACTTCTGGGCCTTAGCAGAGTATTAATGCTCGACTTATGAAGGAAGTGATGTGCGATACTTTGACAAAAAGAAAAATGTGAGAAAGTGGTATATGGAAATTTACCTGTCATCAATGAGGTGCTTGCTCCTTGAATTTAAAGTAAGCAAAAACAGAAATTTGAAATGTTAAATAACAGAAGCAACCATTTAACTGCAAGTGCAATATTGCACACAAAATGTTACCTTAATGCTTGAGTAATGACGTGATTGATATCCAGGGCAAAGTCAGAATGCGTCAGAACAGCTGTGCTACTGATGTTCAGAGCTTCATTCTCAAAGGTCGTAGTAGTAGAAGCTATTGAAAGATAATTATAATGGCAATGTGAGATTTTGTGCAGCATAGAACAGATATTCAGGGACAGTCGTGCACTTACCTTGCAGATTATACTCCAGGAAGACAATTACAGAGGTGGCAGAGGACTTAAGGGTGACTTTGAAGACAGGAACGCTACCCTCCATTTGAACTTCCAGGTTTGTTGTGTACAACGGGCTGACAAACTTGACATTGGAAGAGATCTTCTGCTTAGTAGCTGTCAATTCAACAACAGTCTTCTCAAAGATGTTCAGGTCACCGAGGCTGCTTGGCTGAGACAAATCAATCTCAACATCAGCATTTAAAGATGTATGGGGTGTAAAGTCAATAGTTGCCTGGGCGACATGCTTCCCCGTGGTGTTGAGAGCAAAGAGGCTGGCCTCATTGTTGCTGGTAAACTTCAGTACTCCATATACACGACTATTGGAGGCTTCAACAGCAAGATTCTTATTTACATCCACAGCAACAATTTTAATTGTGCCCTGGCTAAGTTTGGCATCGGCAATAACCTTAGATGTAGAGCGAAAGCCATCATCGTTGACGTAAATATCAACCTCATTATCCAGAGCTCCCACAATGGCGTAGTTTTCAATCACTGTGCCATCAACACTTGCCTTAGTGGCTGACGCAACGGAAACATACTCAAATGTTCTCTCCAGCTTTAGGCTGTGGTCTGCTTCTGCTTTTCCAACTGCCCTGATCACAGGAATGTTGAAATCACCCTTCATCTTCAAGGTGGAGACTGCATTTGCTTTGGTTTTGGTGTCTACAAACAGAGTTTGGTTTGCTTCCACATTGAGTACAGGCAGGGTAATTTTAGCAACCGTAGCCATAGTGATGGCACGATCAACAGTCGCAGGACTCGTATTGATGGTGTTCTCATGAATGCCTTCGATGTAATGATTTTCAAGGGACAGGGAATTGGCCAACTTCATTCCGCTCCTGGTAGTCAGACTGGTGATGGCATTGAGCTTGGCTTTTAGACCCTCAAACACCGAGGTTGTGGTAGCTTCCAGACGGAACACAAGGTCATCTTCTGCATGCAGTACAGCATTAACATTTAGGTTGACGATGGTGGACTTGAAAGACAGCTCTGTGATTACATTGCCCAAAGAAGGGATGACGACCAGACCCATCCAAGCAACAACCGGCGGAGTCTGGCTTTTCTTATAAATGATCTTGGCATCTACGTTAATAGTCTGGTCAGTCGTTGTCAAAATGTCTTTCAATGGAGTTTGCTCATACAAGTTCAGATCATTGATAGCTGGATTATAGAAGCCAATAAAAGGCAGATCAAGCTCGGGAATACTAATGGGGGATGTCAGGAAGTCAAGATTAGCCTCGTTTTCCATGATAAAAAAGCTTCCAGCTTCCTTTTCATTATTGTAAGCCGTAAAATTATAGCACATTTTGTACTGATTAAAACGAGCCAACATTGTTACACTTACTTGTTGGTTGTCAGGGTTGAAGTTGGCAGAGTAATCATTTTGGAGCTCTATTTTAGCAGCCACCGTGTCAAATAGATCTGCTTTGGCATTTCCTGTGTTGTGGAAATCAAAGACAAGCTCTTGGGGTTGAGCGACAATGCAAAGCTTATTGGACAGGTATCCGCTGACTGCACCATATAGCTCTGTGTCGTGCGTAACATTTATCTGAGCTTTCTGGTCAAAGAGACTGGCATATCCAGATGCCACAAGGAGGCTGTTCTTAATGATTGATGCTGCAGCCTCGTTACGGATGTTAAACTTGGCGGAGCTGAACGTGACAGTTTCCATCGATATCTGCTGATTCATTGTCAGGATAGCAGAGTCAGTGTCACCAGAGAAAGTTAGTGTGGTAGTCATGGGACTAAGCGACAACTGTAGCTTGCTCTTATGGTTGGCATTTTCTTCATTGATCTTGCCGTTGCATGCATTGTCAACTGTTACAGAGAGGGTATAGCCCTTTTGGAGAATAACTGCTTTCTGGGTTAGTACGGCGTCACTTGGGAAACCGATGACTGGCACATTTATTATGTGATTATAGGTTGTGTCAAGAGAGGCAGACATTCCCCCTTCCATTGCAATGAAGGCAGAGTTTATAAAGTCGGCCGTGTAAGGTGCGGTGGTAACCTTTACCACAGTTTTGGCATGAGCTTGGGCTGACCAGCCATAGAGAATCACCGATGCATTGTGTTCAACTCCAAGAGCATGATGGGTGAGTTTTAGACTCTCTGCAATGATGACACGACTCTTTTTGGGGGATGCAAGGCGAACAGTCGACTCAAGCTTGTAGTTAAGAATTGGAAAAATAGGAAATGTGCCCTGAGATGTAACAAATCCGGTGAACTTAGGGGTTATTTTATTTTCAGTGGCACTCCGGAACTCAGCAGAAGACTTGATGGTGTAGATAGGGGTGTGGAATTGAAGTGAGCCGTAGAGTTTACCAAAATATGGGACAATAAGTTGACTTGGGATGGCTGGTAGATTGATTTCAGGGAATTCGAGAGTCCTAACAAGCTTTTCCACAGGAACCTGTGGGATAGCAGGGAACGAGACATCAGTAAGTGTGATTTTGGGGAGGGTTATCTCAGGCATGGAAGGAAGGTAGTTCAAAGTGAGCTCTCCAAAAGCAGCATCCATGTCAAGCAATTTGATATCAATGTTTACAATGAAATCAATAAACTTGATTACTGTCTCCTTAATGTCATCAATGGAAATCGAGATAGCTTGCACAGTGTGGAAGCCGAGGACGGTGAACTCAGGGATGTCAAGCTGTGTCGGGATTTCAAGATAGTTAACCTTATACATTCTGATCTGCGTGGAAGGTACAACAAGATCGGTAAGAGGAACAGTGAAGGATGTTATGTTTAACTCACCTCTCTTTAATTGGGTCTCGATCCCCCTAAGCATCTGCTTAATTTCGCTGATAATCTTTTGCCCAGGTGCTTGCCTTTTAATGTTACGAATTATTTCATCAACTATTCCAAAAATGATACTCAAGGAAATTCTATAAATTTGATTTACCATTTTTAGAAAAGAGGTAATCTCAAGATTGACATCAACTTGTCTAATTTCCTTTATTATTATTGCACCAAATATTTTGATGTTACTAACCACAACCAGGTCAACAATATCCTGCACTATTTTCATCATTTCTGAAACTTTTATTTCCCTCAGTTCTTCTATGAAGCCCCTAAAATATGATAAGACAGTGTTGGCAAACTCTCTTGTTGCATCAAGTTTTTGGGGTATTTCAAGAGTCTTGATTATCTCATTCAAATAGGCTGTGTACTCTAAAATCATTTGATTGGCTTGAGCCACAAAGTCATTGTAGTTAAAGGCCTTCAGGTTCTGCACTAGAGTGTCTAGACACGCATTCAGTTGTTGAATTGCATCTGTAGTCTCGATTGATTTCAAGAATTTGATGGTACCCTGTAAGGCTTGCATAATTTTGTCGGGAATGTCTATGTCATTCAGTATCTTGGCCACTGCGCCGATCGTCTCCTCGATTCTGAACTCTGTGATGAGTTTGGTAGCCTTGTCCAAGATGGCCTCAGCTCTCTTATCAAATTCAAACTTTACATTCAGTTCTCTCATCTTGACATGTAATATGTTGATCTTAGTGACAATGTCAAATTCGTGAATTAGGTCCCGAATATTATCTGTTACAGAGTCCAAAAATTTAGTTGCAATCTTATAACAATCTCTAAGAATAAAATGACCGAACATTAGGATTTCTCTTTTAAGATCAGTTGCAAACTTCTCTATGTCAAATCTCTCAACTAAACGCTTCAAGTCACACATGGACGCCAGCAGATTAGCCTTGATTTTAAAGTAGACTTCAATATCATGCAGAAATTCGTAGCTGCTGCCTCTCAGTTTTTCCAGGTCAGTCTGTTCGATCATCTCCACTATTGATTCGATCACTGACACAACCGTATCCTTGATGCCATAGTCCTCATTGATGGCGTTTAGCAGTTGCTGCATGTTATGAACGATGGTTTCGGGCAAGGTGCCACTGATGACATTGTCCTTAATTATATTAACAAAGCTTTTGGTGTAAAACTTGAGGTGATCTAAAATAGCAAACCTCAGGTTACTCAATGAATTTTCAACCTCCTCCTTGGAAATGACATATTCTTGGGTAAAATCCTTTAAGTATTGCTTCAGCTCAATGACACGTGCTTCTAAATGAATTTCTGTGAAAATGTCATTCAGATAATGTGGTACAGCATCAAGTTTAGCTCTGAAATCTTCGCTGTTGATGTAATTTTGCAATGCCTCTGCAACATACACAACAAAGGCTTTGATGTTTTCCATGGCAACGGGGACGTTTTCAATTAGAGGGAGGTGAATTACATGAAAATCCATATTTTTGTCATACTTGAGGAAACCAGTCATGGTAAATTCTTGGTTGTCTGTGGAGTCTGGGTTGAGCAGGTGTGTAAGGATAGTGCCAGAAACCTCAATTCCAGCTCTCTCAGCAGTGTTGTAAACACTTATATCCTGATTGAAGGCATGGTCATTCATTTTAGACTTCAATCTAAAGCTGGCCTTCTGTTCCTGGGGTGATAGAATAATATCAATCTTGTTGTGCATAGTGGACTCCATGGAAAAGTCATTATCCAGTTGAAGGCTCATTGACGCGCTGTATTCATGTAAGCTGGCAAAAGCCAAGGGTTGAGCTCTGAGTTGGAACTTGCCATAGAGCTGGCCACTCTGTTTTCCGTACACAGCCATGTCTCCGTCAGAACTGAAAGTGGCATCAAGGTTGAAATCAAAAGGAACAATGCTGCAGTGGGTGGTGTGGTTGAAGCGTAGCAGCGTTGAGATGAAGCGGACCTCATTGGTGATCAGGGCAGAAAGACCGACAACTTCAATTTCAGTATCACGGCTTATTTGAGATCCAAAGAGATTTCCATTGGTACTGAATTTTGCGTAAGCAGTCAAATTAGCATAATTAGCCTGGTATGTGTTTTTGATGTCTATATTGCCATACCTAACTCTTGTACTTCCAATCATGTCCAGTTTGTATGGTTCTGCATTCAACTGGGCCTTATTATTGACCCTTGCATTTAAAATTTTCAAGTTACTATTTACATTTGCGGAAGCAGTGTAAGGTTTCAAGTTGATGATGACATCATGTATATAAAATGAATGATAACTAACAGTAGCTTTAGCCTTTGAGGTGAAGTCAAGACTAGTAAGAGTAAGGGTTAGGGTATTGGCATTATCAACCGTTATAATATCCATTACAGCCTTGTTGCTAATGAATAGAGTAGCCTTTGAAGCATTCACCACAGCAGTGAAGGTATTTTCTAAGGCAGTTCCCACTAACAGGAGGCTCTGGAGGCTGGTTGTTCCACTTGAGACCAAACCGTCCTTATTCATCTTCAAAGTAGCCTTGTGAGTAGCCTCAATCTCTGAGATCTTCATGCTGGCATTGCTGTTTAAAGTTAGGCCATTAACATCTAAAGATCCAGTTAGCAGAGAGTGACCGTGGTTACCAGAGTGAGCTGCATTTGTCTCAATATTCACGATGACTTCACCAGCACCAGCGGAGGCTTCAGCTTGATTGCTGATCTTTATGCCAAGAGCATGAAGATTAGCGTCACATTTGAGCGACATCATGCTGTCTTTGAAGGAAAGCTCAAAAACGTGGGTCACAGTGTCTTCAAAGACATTGCTGTCGGAACTAACTGAGAGTTCACCATTGACAAAAGTTGCTACCAGCGTGTTCTTGGCCATACCAACGGTGGAGTCAAACTGAAGAAAAGAATCAATCTTTGCTTCTGGCTTGAATGGGAAGATGGAAAAAGACTGTGTGGAAATGACGTTGCCATAAATGGATCCCGCCTTGATTATTCCGTCAAAGTTGCCGTCAACAGAAATTTCTTCAGTGTTGAGTCCAGTCACGACATTGTGCTGGACTATGATGCTGAGACCAAATGGATTAGTGGCTTCAAACTTACCACTTGATCTCACATTCAGCCTGTCTGTGATCGTGGCATTGTTAAAGATACTAAGATTAGCTTCAATTAATTTATGTTTCAAAGTGCTCTGTAAAGTGGCCTTAATGGAATCAACAGTGGTCACTGCTCCAGAACCTATAAAAGAACAAAAGATCAATGAAATTACACACTTGTTCTACTAGCACGTGTAAACATCAAGATTGAGATCAAGATTAGCATGCTACCAAACCCCAGTTCATGGATGATATTTATGCATAATACCTTCAAAGTTCACCGAGAAGATGTCAATCGGAGAGGATCCTTTAAAATCAACCTTAGCCGAGTAGCTTGGTGTCTTTACATCTTTCCCAGCAGCCACAGTGGCGTCCATGTCATATAAGTTGCTCTTCATTGCAACAGAAACCTCAGCTTTCCCAAAAAGAGGTACAGATAGAGTCAGGGCCTCAGGGATGACAAACTCTGGGATGGGAATATCCATGGAGACAAACTCCAGTCCGAACGGGAGCATAGACACGTGGGGTGTCGTCAAAGTGGGTGGGAACTTTAGCTGGTCTCTGGACTTTCCTCCAAGAATAAGAGGGATACTGATGCTGAAATGCTCATCGTTGAAGTGATAAATGGTCTTGACCTCACTGTGCAAAAGAAGAAAAGAAAGAAAAACACTCAGGAACTTTTTTTTTTTTTAAAGAGAGAAAATAGGCAATTCAACATTGACCACTGAGTTGTTCAGACTTACGTGTTCAGGAACAGCTTCTCTGGCAGCGAAATATCAGGCAACTCTGGTATTCTTACCTTCTGAAGGTATGGCATATCTGCAGCATACTTTTTCACATAGTTGTTTGCTGCCTGGGGAATGAATTCAAATTTTATGCTTCATACTAATTTTTTTAACAACAACAACAACAAAAAAAATCTGTTAAATTCTACATTGTTACCTCTGCAATGTTCTTGAAGACGCGGCGGACCTTCATGTCAGTATTCCCTACCCGCATGTTGAGAAATTTATTACCATAGTTTTTAACCACATTAGATGATGGAAAGATGCCGCCGGTGTCAATGTTCATGTCAGACTTCAACTCAACTCCGATCTTGTTGATATCTGAAGCAAAAAAAAATAAAACTGAGCACATATTCCACTAGAATCCAAGTTAAAGTTATAGAAGGGCGATCGTCAGTATACAGTTATTTACGAGGATCACAATGGAAATGAGTTTTCAAACTTTTTCGTATAATCGTCAGGATATAAATATAGATAACGTCGTAAATTTTACAAACTGTACTTTATAGGTGTTTACAAAATAAATTAAATCAAAAATTTTAAAAATCAGGTAGGAGACATCGAGATGTTTACAGCAACTGCAAAGCAAGCAAGCAAAGTTTATTTGTATAGCACCTTTCACAGATAAAAATCACAAAGTGCTTCACAATAAAATATAAATAAAAACTTAAGACAACACAAATTAATAAAATAAAAACCAAAATCAGAAGAAACATAGTAAAAACCCTCGTCTAACTAAAAGCCTGTTTAAACAGCAAAGTCTTCAGCTGCTTTTTAAACACATCAACAGAATTTAGGCAGCGCAAGGAGAGCGGGAGAGTGTTCCATAGTCTGGGTGCCACCGCTTGAAAGGAGCGGTCCCCCCGAGTCTTAAAGCAGGTGCGGGGGACCACTAACAACCTCTGACCTGATGACCTCAGACTACGAGTGGGAGAATGAAGGTGAATCAGGTCAGAGATGTAGGAAGGAGCTTGACCATGTAAGGCTCTAAAAGTAAGGACCAA
>OMMV01067973.1:0-15484 GCA_900302635.1 Chatrabus melanurus
TACATGGACAAGGATATATATATATATATATATATATATATATATAGCACCCTGCCCATTCTCCATGTAATGTGGACTTGTGTCAGGAAGGGCATCCGGCATAAAAACTTGTGCTAAATCAATATGCAGCTCCATATCGGATCTGCTGTGGCGACCCCGAGTTGAAATTGGGAGAAGCCGAAAGGACTTACTTATATATATATATATATAAAACAACAAAATTACCTTTATATAGTCCCCACTCCATCAAAAAAACAACCAACAAGCAATCAAAATAATTCAATTTTCAAGAGAACAGGATGCCATTCAGCTTCCAATCATATGCAATTCAGATGTGATTACATCATCACGTAATCTAACGGCTTTCAGTGACATTTCAGAGAGCCAATAGCTGAGATATTTTTGGCATCACTTTTAATCCATATAGCATAATTAAAATAGGAAAAGCTGTTCAAGATGTCACAATTAAAATGAAACATCTCAAATTTTTAAAAAGGACTAAAATAAACGTATTCAGGTCCTCGACTAGGAAATAGTCTGTGTCTCCTTTAAAAGAATTAATAGTTACAATAAAAGCACAGTTAATGAAAACACAAATCAATCTCACCTTAGACACATTTGGATGCATTTATAATTATTGTATACTAACTTTTAGAATCGTGAATTCCCCTCATTTCAAGGATTAAAGCTTAAAACAGGATGCGTTTGCATCAAAATTGTACAGAGTCCTGGTGAAATACACATTTCCCTCCTCTGTTCTGTCTCTCTCCTCTGTGTTGTGTCTAATGAAGGCAAAATACAGAGAAAATCACCTTAAAAGTAACTAGACAATTCCCACTCTGCTGAGAAGAACATTATTCTGAAATATGTCTGTGTTTTGATGAAATCTTGAGCCTGAAAAGCTTTATTTGCATGAAAGCCTTTGTCAAACCCAGATACTATGTTGTGTTGACTGTGGTAACTAAGGATTCAGACTCTCAGTAGTCTGTTATGTTAGTGTGGCCATCAAAAATTCTCTTTTAATATCCTTTGCAAATAAAGAGTTGTGTTTGGTTGGTTTTTGAAGCTTTCCAAGTCTCTGGTTCTGTCTTTTTAGTGCTCTCCAGCTGATGTAGCCTGCACTTATTGATCATCTCGCTAACACATTCCTTCTTGAGGCGCAGCAAGGACAAGAGCTCATGATTTAAGAATATGAACTTGGTTTGAGTTCCAAAGCTTGTTTCTTTTCGATTCGTTTGATTTTTCAAGGTCTCAGCAAAATATTGTTTTTGTCGCTGAATGAGGCCTTCAGCTACATTTCTGTGAGATACCTGTCAATGTACACGTTTTTAACAGGTAATAGAATAACGGCCGAGTTAAAACTTCATGATCTTTGTGTGTTTTTGAGTAATTTCCATCTAAATAACTTACCCAAAACATACCCAGTAACACAACAACTATGTATTTTTGTTTTTGTTGTATTACGTACTATTGCGCATCTCTTCATCCCTGTGCACAGAATGTACACACATTGTGGACCCGATGTGAGGCTTTCTAACTATTGTATACTTTGAATAGCAGAAAAAGTTTCCACTAGAAACACTTCAAACTGGGCTTTTCTTGATCTATGGTGCAACCTTTTTGTATTGTCAGACGATATAAACACACCAGCTCTGTGGCTGACCACACCTCAGTTTTTGGAGCAACATGCCCACATGAACACAAGTGGATTTGTATTTTAGATGACATGGCCGCTGGGCATAAAAACTATAACTGCGTCTAGTAGACACTAGCAATAACTTTCAGTGCATTGTGCTCCTTTTTGCCCCAGGTAAAAGATTGGGGCCTATTTTTTCTCCTGCATGTGTTTACTTTTCAGTTTATTTATGATGGCACAACTAATGATCCAATTTTCTCTATGGTTGTTTAAAGGGATGAACTTACTCTGGAATAGCTATATTAAAAGGGACATTCTTTTAAATTTAGAGATTGCGCTTTAGAAGATGAGGAGCATCCATCCCGCTCACACCTGTGTGCTTCATCAGTGCCATTTTCTGCTGACACTTATTAAGTCTGACTCTCCTGCTTCACTGTGAGAGAGCATGAAATCCCAGCACATAGTCATGGGCCCATCTTAGTACATGCGTCGTGGATGTATTAAGTGGCTAATTTACAGTCAATCTGCTGTGTCCAGCACAGTTCAGGGAACTGTATTAGTGTTGTCAGCTCACCTGTTATGTTTACTACCAGTGTGGAAGTATAAATTCATTGTTCAAGCATGATTTCTGGTCCAAGGTATTGTCACAGACTACGATGTGGACTTCTAGAAGTTTGTTACTAACATGAGCAGTCTAAATAAAACAACATGAGCATAGGTAGGAAGATGTTATTTACCTTTGTAGCAGGAATTGCACCAGCTTTTCATCATATCTGAAGTCTTTTTCACACTTTCAGTGTTCACATTTTTGAGAATGCAATCCAGTGTTTATGTTTCAAGCCTGGCTTGGCTGTCAGGTGCATTTTTGTTTGTTTGTTTAATTATTTGTTAGCTGGAGTCAGAAGATGAAGCCAACATGGTCAGTAAAAGACTTACCCTTCGGCTTTAAGAAAAGCTGCACAGGTAAAGTTAAGAAAAAGCTCGACTTCCCCAAAGCTACACACATAAAAATGGGTTCACTTTTTGTGGGTGCCAGTGTTCATTGATTTACAAAAAAAAAAAAAAAAAAAAAAAGATTGGGTGTAAAACTATTTTGATGAGGAATTTGCAAACATAAGGGCAGCACGGTGGCTAAAGGGCTTTTACGCTTCTGCGGCAGTGCTACGCCGTGGCCACGGCATAGTTTGGATGCCATCGTGCACCTTTCAAAGTTCTGCTTTGCATTGGTCCGTGTCGCTGTACAATTCACCACTGGAATGAAGGGGGAGTGAACTCGTTGATTGTTTGTTTACCTTCCGGCTTTGTTCCTGCGGTCTAAATAACCTCGACCGAGAGAAAAAAAAATTAAAGACTGGTGTTGCATTTGGAAATGATCCACATTGAACAACAAATGCAACGAAAGAGGAGACACGTGCGGAGGTGGACTGTATGATCACTGAACGAATCGAGGCGGAGGACGGGCGAATATACCACATTGTGGGACATGGACGGAGAAATGCACTTCAGGTATTTTCGTATGTTGGCTGATTTGACGACTACCAGAGCACACACAGCATGCCGTGATGCAGACCAATCACAGCCCCTGCGGTCTGCGTCGTCTCGACGCGTAGTTACAATTTATGGGAGGTGCACATCAGGCTACGACGTAGGGGTTGGAGGGGGTTCGCAATGACACAGAGGGCTCTGCGTCACTACGGCGTCGCCACGATACAGAAGCATAAACTAGGCTTTAGTGGTTAGCACTGTTGCCTCACAGCAAGAAGGTTCCAGGTTCTCTTCCAACCTGGTCCTTTCTGTGTGGAGTTTGCATGTTCTCCCCATGTTTGCGTGGGTTCCCTCCTGGTGCTCTGGCTCCTTCCCACTTCCAAAGATACGCAGGTTAGGTGAATTAGTGATTAAATTTACTGTAGGTGTGACTGAGAGCGTGAATGTGTTTGTCTGTCTATATGTGGCCCTGCGATGGACTGGCGGCCTGTCTCCCCCCCCGGGGGCCCTTAATTGGAATAAGTGGTTGTAGAAAGGGAATGAATTTGCCAACATGCAATGCTTGCTGAATTTGTGTACATATCTGAATGAAGAGGGGGAGCCTTCATGGAGATATGCATTGTATTTAGTGCATTTTTGAAAAATAATAATAATAAACCGGAACTGCTGTTAATAATTGTTTTCATTATCTCTTCTAATTTGTGATAAATTCTTGAATCTATAAAAACTTTAGAAAATACTAAGAAAAAAAGTACACTTTCCAGAGCTCAAAGTGACATTTATAAGTATGTTTGCCGAACCAACAGTCCAAAACCCAAAGAGTTTGCAATAACACAGAGATGACATTTGATAAGCTGTGATCACTGACACTTTGTCATTTTCTTTTAAAAATAGCTTAAATGCTATAATAAAACCTACACCTCGTCCTGCCACAGTTATGGCTGATGACGGCTGGGTCCTGACAGATGTCTCTGCTGTACTGTCCCACTGCACCAGTTACTTTGAGCAGCTGTATAAGGCTGATCCTCCTACTGAGATGTCAGACATCTCTATAGCCAGGGTTCTTGTGGCTGATTCTCCACTCAACTGTGAACCCCCAAATGTTAGTGAGATCGCAATGGCCGTGAAACAACTGAGGGTGGGGCAGGATCCAGGGATCTGTGATATTGGAGCTGAGCTCCTCCAGGCAGGGTTAGGGTTAGGGTTAGTAGAGCAGGTATACTTTAGCTGCAGAGCAATAGTGGGGACTCTGGCTGAATCCTGGTGTTTACTTCTGTATTGATGCATGCCGGTGCCGTTTTGACCAACATGCACAGACAGGTGTGTATTATAGTTTGCCACTGGGGATAATGCCACATACACAACCACAAAGCACAGTACAGAAGAAGCCCAGAAGAAGAATCCAGTCATTTTAAGGGGCCTGTTCGCTGCGGGATGCACGCCTGCGAAATGGTGTGTGTTTGAAATCAGTGCCGATCCACACTCCCTTTCACACGGTGGCGGCAATGCACCTGTCGGTGTGCCAACCACCATAAAACTTCACAGAAGAAGAGCTGCGACTGATGTGATGAAGAAATTTGCCCTTTAGATGAGCTTATGGATGATGCACTGGAAAGATTACCCATAGCTACAGCCATAACTGATGCTGTTTCTGCTGGAAATGTTGCCCTTGCAGTCTTACGACGGCACGGACTACAACCTCCGCCATGTTTGTGTCGTGAAGAGTCACGCCTCGAGGCACCTCCGATACTGTTGAACAGGTCGTTCAATGGCAAAGCGCTCACTAACATTACAAAATGTTTTTTGCTGCTGATCACCAAGAATATCCTCCATATTGGATACAAACAAAATTGCATGACTCTACAGTGATTACACCTAAAAGCCATGAATTAATGCATTAAAATTGTGACTACTGTGTCATGGAAGATTAACAGAAGATGGGACAGCGATTTGATGCTAAGTGCAACTAAACGATAAACATCAGATTATTACAATCCAAACATTCCCACCATGCGCAAGAAGAAACTCACCATAACACTGTAACGTCTGTCCTTCATTCTAGCTTGAACCTGCCCTTTGATAGTAGAAATTTCCTGGTGGTTTGTTATCTTCATGATATGTAGCAATTTAACTGCATTCTCCCCTCGCTTGATGAGTCAGGGCTCCTCAGAAAACGATACTACCCCAAAGAAGCTATTCGGCAACATGTTGCTGATTTGTTTTTAGCGCTCTAAGGCTTGTTGCTTCCATGTGACGTGACGTCAGAGTGGAAATGACATAGGGACTGCTGTCCTCCACAGCAGAGCATCTTATCGCTCTTAAGGAAATAATGTACAATGTATACTAAATGAGAGCTATTGCCTGTGTTTTCTGTGTGCTGAAATACATTGGCATTTCTTCATGTTTGACATAAACATCGAACTCCTCAATTTTCTCTGTTATTTTGTCATGGTTCACGTCCATCCTGCAGCAGTTATGACATATTGCCATGAGTTGGTGGGGCATGTATATCAATACATCAAAATGTCTTTGCATAGTTTCATTACCCATTATTCTCTCCTTTGCATTGGCAAGAAGCAAAGCAGACGTGCAGCAGCAAAGGAGTAAAAACTGGCGTTGAGTCATGACAGTGAAACATGCACAGCCGGTGTTGTTCACAGGTGGGACGCCAGTCAATAATGTCCTTATTTTTCTTCTGGAGACACTTCAACTGTTTGGGTGGAAGGCTCTGAGTAGGACAGTGTGAACATCACTGTGATTTAGGACAAACATTAAACAACCAGAACATCATCCCTCACTGGCTTCCCACCTGTGAACACTGTTATACGTGCTGGTTTGAAAGTCCAGAAACCATATTGCGAGGGAATAAACCCAAGTCTGTGCAGGTTAGAGGCGTATTTGATAAATGAGGGATCAGTCGGACCCCAATTCTCACTTAAAGGGGCATGACAGAATTTTTGACTACATCAAGTGATGAGGGTTCAAACTGCAACCTAACCAATACCTAAAACTTACCCCTCCCTTTCCAGGCATGCCTTCATGTGCTTGCTCGCACTTGTATTTATACGACAAAGCAAAGTAGAGCGCTGACCGGCATCATAAATACAGATGAGGTAACTGAAGTTACACTGTTCGACTGTTATGATGATTATGAACTTTTTCAGACTATGAAATGTCAGGGTTAGCAAGCTAGCCATTTTTGCTGTCTGACTTTCACAGAGGCTCAGCGATGGTTGCTAAAAGCGCAGTCACACCTAGATGTTTGGGCCAACGTAGATGAACTTACTTGCAAACGTCGGTGTCATGTTTAAAATTCCTCAGCGTTTGCCGACATACCTCTGGCTACGTTGAAGGCCGTTAGAGAAAGTTAATCTCCACTATGACCAAGTTAGCCTTCGTTAGCATCCGCTAGCCTCCGCTAGCCGAAGTTACTGGTGCGATCGTCTACACTGGGTGCTGCTTCGCACTGCCTGCTCATAATCACTGGACAGTGGCGTGTCGAATCCCTCTCCTGCACGTTGCCATGTTGGCAAAAGTCCCGCTTGTTCTAATGGAGCGCTGGCTAACGCCAGCCTCAGCTGGGCTCCGCTAGCACCGTGTTCAGAAACGCCGTGCTGCATTTGAGGTTCGCTACCAAACTCTGGTAACATGAGTTTTTCTGATGTTTGGCCAATTTTCTTGACTTTGCCCTGCGTTCACCACACACGAGGGTTAACGTCATAATGTGACTGCGCCTTAAGGTAAAGTTACTGAATGATAACGTACACACTGATAGTAAATGAGATGCCACTAATCCTAATATATTGTCTATTATGAACAATACGATAAAGTGGGATGGAGGTATAATGTCTGAGCCTATGGTGTTAGCTGCACAAATCTCGCTGGCGCCGCTGTCCAGGCAAAGGCACTCTGGAACGCACATAAATGTGCAGCTTATGTAAACATAGCAATGTTCTCGCTTGATCCACCCGCATCCTTTTTGAAAACAGAATTACAGGGTATTGGATGGGTTGCAATCTGAAACGTTATCACTAGGTATTGTCAAAAATTCCGTCAGGCTGCTTTATTTTTTCATGTCAACCAGACACCAGTTATACAGTCATCTTAATGGCAAAATGATGTTTGCTAATGTTACAGTTCTTGTGTTGTCTTACAAGAATGATTGAAATATCTTCAATGCAGACAGATATTCAGCAGATATGACCAGTTTTTACACAGTGGTATGAGATCAGCACTCTGGGCCAGCAGCATAAAGGCACAAGTGGTTAGTGCGCTTTGTCCCCATTTCAAGGCCACCTGTGCCCCATTATCCGAGCTTCCGACGTAAAACTTGCAAAACTAAGCAAAACCAAGCACAAATGGGAGCAGCCAAAAGAAAAGATAGATTATCAGATCGGTACTCAATCAGCTGACATTTGTGTCTTTTCACAAACTTTTAAAAAAAAGGATTATCGTCAAATACATGAAGTGCACGTAAGCTCTTTAAAGATCATAATGTAATAATCATTATCAAGAAAAACTCCATATATTACACGCTTATCAGTTTTATTTCCTTATTTTACACAAATTACAATGAGTTTTCTCACGTTATGTACAGTTTTTATGTGAGGTTATTGTATTATAAGTTTGTAAAAAAAAAACAAATATGAAGAAAACAAGAAATGCTATTATCTGTTTAAGAGATAAAACTGCAAAATGTTGTTTTCCCTGTCTCCCTGCCACATTCATTGTCTGGTGTTTAGAAGCAGATCCGGGAGGACTTCAGGAGGCTTTGCTGTTGTAATCCTCATATTAGTGACACTTCATTTGAGCACTTCTCACTAATCTCAGGTAGCGGTTACACTTAATGATTCTCCAGTGCCCTCATTCTGCTTAAGTGAATGGGAAAAGGGGAATGAGACACACCAAAAGTCAGAGGGAGAGAGCGAGAGAGAGAGAGGGGGGGGAAGAGAGGGATGGAGTTTTAGAAAAGTCATTTTGCAGGGAAACAGTGCCATCTGTTGATACCACTGAGGGAAGGTGCAATGCGGACAGTCAGATAATAGGTGCATGTGTGAACCTGAAACACACCGATCACTTTGTACAAAATCATAGCTGGAGCAAATTTTAAATAAAAACTTCCTGCCTCATTCTTAAAATAAATTGCAAGAAATACGTACAATTGCATTTGTCACTGCTAATGGAGCAGAGAAAAAGAGCTGCATATGGTGGAGTGAAAATGAGTCACCAGTGAATCTTTTTAAATTGATCAGTCTCTTAGCAAAGCAAAGGCAGAGGGGGGAAGAAAACAAACACTCCAGAAATGTTGATTTGGAGCAGACACTTCATAGAGCAGATTAGACTATCTAATTATCATCTTTGCCTTCGGATGACGCCTTTGATGTGAATGTGACTGCAGACTCCTTCCCTTCCCTCTGTAAATAATGAGAATTCTAATTAAGGGATGGAATAATCGTGGGGCTCAAGGCCTTGGTTTGCTTGTTATTAGGGCTGCTTAAATCCTACGGGATGGACGGCGGCCATTTAGAAGGGCAATATGGAGGGATGTTTGTTGTGTTCCTTTTTTTTTTTTTTTCAAGGAATTAGCAATGTTGGCTGATTTATCGGCAGGCTGGCTTTTATGTTGTCAGCCACTATGGAAAGGGATGTCAATCATCTTAGTTAGTGAATAAAAAGGACATTGCTGTCTATTTTCAACAAGTACATTACGGCCGTGTAGGATGTGCTGTGTTTGCACTGTGATTGGATTTTGAACGCTGGCATTTGGAGCGGTGGGAACATTGTACGAGTCTCTTCCCTATCCTTACCTCTGTGCTGTGTATTCACTATTACCACTCGGTACGTGCCTAATGATTATGAATGTCGAGAATTGCAGAGAGAAACATCTAGTTAAAAAGTACTTTCATGGAAAATACAGTCATTTGTTGCTCATTCAGCAGAAGATAAATCTTTATTTAAGCCACAAAGAGTTATATACGTATTTAGCATAGTTACAAACAAGCAATTTTAAGATGATGGATTGGAATGCTGTCAAATCAAAATGAAACTATCCACTGCGTAGTTGTACAATTGAACATGTTCTGCCTCTGATCCAAGAGTCTCCATCATTTCCGCTGGCGGCTGGAGCTGGTGGGGAGTGCCAGCCTCCATGTGTGCGTTTGTTTACAGGTCTTTATGAGGCCCAGTTTGATTTTTATACCTCTCAGTTGGGGGGTGGGGGGGAATGATTGTTTACATGTCTTCGTGAGGCCCAGTTTGACTTTTATAACTCTCAATTGAGGGTTTTGTTGCAAAGGGAGAACATTTTTGGTCAATCCGTTCAAACAGCTGCTAGGAGAGTTAAGACTTGGATTTGTAGTTTGGGCAGTGTTTCTCAAACAGAGAAGCCATTGAAAGAGATGAAGTTGATTCATGTGATTACCGATACTCAAGTTCACAATATTTACAGTTTTCAGACAACTATGCATTTAATGTCAAAATGGACAGATTTTTGGCTGAGAAGGAAAGCCAAACAGTTACTCTCATAATGTTATTTCAATAAAATATAAATTGTTTGTTGTTACAGTTGTTGTTTTTTTCCCCTGATATTTATAATATATGATAAATGTTAAATCATTATATTTTGAAGGGGGCAAGACTTTTTTTACGACCAAATAGGGGTGCAATGAATACAATTTGAGTACCAATGGATGTATTTGGTACACTCTTATCCTGAATTAATTGACTTTAATTGCACATTGCATGGAAACCTGTTGCCTTGAACTACTTGTACGTTTTTACACACGGTGTCAACAGGTCAAGTTACATTAATATCCAACTTTAATTGGATGAAGTAGACTTAAAGTTTTATGTTTATCCAACTGAACCTGTTAAGTTTCACCTCTTCAAAAAAAACTTGACTAGTTTAAGGCAACAGGTTTCCAGACAATTTTCTAGTTGTTGTGTTCATTCGGCTTCTCCCAATTTCAACTTGGGGTCGCCACACCATATCCAATACGGATCTGCATGTTGATTTGGCACAAGTTTTACGCAGGATGCCCTTCCTGATGCAACTCCACATTACATGGAGAGTGGGCAGGGGTGGCCTCGAACAGGGAACCTTCTGCTTTGAAAGTGATCGCACTTAACAGCTTGGCCACTACGCTGCCTCCAGACAATTTTCTAGTAAAGTCGACTAATTCAGGACAAGAGTGTACTGTTCTCTCCAAAAGGACCTTGGCAACAGCTGTAATGACTTTGTGTCATAGATACATTTATTTAGGGAGACTCAGATGTGGCATATTACTTGCATCATGACAGAACTTCAGTTATGTCATTACGGCCATGTGGCATGCTTCTCTGTGCATGATCCAACATGCAGGTGCCTTGGATCCCAGCAACTGGAGAAGGCTGAGGAGACACCCACATTTCACCTGGCTGCAACAGATAGCTGGCTAGCTTCAAGAGGTCGGGATGGACAGGTTGTCTTACCAGGGCCCAGAGTGGTTATGTAATGTGGTGGAAGTGGCACCACGTGGTACCAGCACATGTTCCAGAACTAATCCGGGTTAGAGTGAGAAAGTTCATTCTTTCCAACAGTATTTTGAGGCATAGAACTGGAGCTACCGTATGCTGGATTTGGAAACAAGAAGCAACTGCAAGTCTGTGACTGAATAGGATGCTAATCCATGACAGTTTACTCCCCATTCAACTGATAGGTATTTTCAGTGCTGATCATTCAGTTTCCAAATAGATATTTAAAGACCCACTCAGCTCAAGAATGTGTTTATATAATGTGTTTTTGTCATATTTTTAAAGGGGTCATATTGTTCCAAATGTGTTTTTATCAACCTTTGCTAGTTATATTTATTTATTTGACATAAAACATTGTCAGAGTTGCCCAATGATATATTTGTGCATGTCAAAGCTCCCCTACTATAAACAACTATAGAATTTTATGTCTGAAGCAGCTTGTTCAGACTTAACATATATATGTCCCACTATTCCATATTTGAACAGTTTTTTCTCAGACACTGAGCCATGCCCACACATTCTGTGGGACAGATGCCGTCTTCAAAAAGGAGATGGGGCGTGGCAAGCAGCTGTAATCTTACATTTAATGTGACGGACACAGAAACCAGAAGAACTGAAAATGGGGATTTTTTTTTTTTTTTAATATGCATCACCCAGGTGTGTGGGGTATTGTTGGTGACAAACTTTTATGTCAGTTGATGACACCTGGTAACTCACATTAACTTACTGAAAATTTTGTGAATATGCCCTTTTTAAATTTCTTCCAGCAGTGACAAGATTAACTCCATCACTGGCCACTCTCAACAAACTCATGGACTCTACTTCTTCATTAAGATCTATAGCTTTATACTTGGTGTGAAACTAAGCTTGTTATGTTTATGTTGCCATAAATTAAACAACTCAAAGTACTGATTTTCAAAAAGTATAATTGTTGTACGGTTAAAAAAAAGTATTCACTTTTCTAAGCAGTGACATTCATGTCTCTGGATCCTCTGCCTTTGAGACTTAGAGGTGGCTGAGAAGAGCTTATGGAATCATGTGGTCGCTAGACAGATGCATTTAGCAATGCCAATACCTTTGCAGGAGAACAAAGGTCCAAGTGTTTAGGGTCCTGGTGCTTACTGTTTGGTTGTGAGACTTGGATATTTACCAATGACGTAAAGCAATGACTAGATGTCTTTCATACCAGGTCTCTTTGGAGGATGCTTGGATACCACTGCAATGATTTTGTGTTGAATGAATGGTTGCTTAAGGAGACTAAGACCAGGTGTATCACTTGCATTGTGAGGGAACCCCAGCTATGACATTTTGGCCATGTGGAGTGTTTCTCTGGGCATGATCAGGAACGCAGGTACCTCAGTGTTGAGGACTCCAGCAGCTGCAGAAGGCCAAGGGGACACCCATGTTTCACCTGACTGCAGCAGATAGATGGTTACTTTTGAGAGATAGGCATGGGCCCATTGTCTATCTGAGTGGTTGCCATTGAGTGCCTGGGGTTGTTCTGTGATGTAGTGGATGCAGCTCTACATGTCGCCAGCACATGCTCCCAGACCTGACCTGACCAGATCTGCTGCCAGCGACTGCTAACTTATACTGTCTTGAATTTGTTTCTCAAGAAAATCATTTTAATGCCACACCAGCAGCAGCTGCACTCACTCATTGTGCCATGGTACTGTGTATGGCATGGTGACACAATGGTTAACACTCTTGCCTCACAGCAAAAAGGACTGGGGTTCAATTCCACCACTGTACAGTTCCTTTCCTGTATGGAATTAGCATCTTTTCCCCATGTATGTGTGGGTTTCCTCCAAGTGCTTAAAATTCCTCGTACCATCATCAAAACTTACACATTAGATTAATGCTCCTTGCACTGCCTTTGACCAAGGCAATGTCTTTTGAACTGGAGTTGGTCCCTGAGCACTGGGCCACTGCTCCAAGTGGCTGGATTATGTTTAACTACAAATAAGATGGGTTAAATGCAAAAAACAACTTTCCTCGTGTGTATGTATAATGACAAATAAAGGCTCTTCTCTTCTTAGAACACATTAAAGGGGGTTATTTGTCAATGGAAATGCCTGTACTCAGGCTAATGTTTGCAGGCTAATGGGGACTAATGAGGATGAGTTACATAATATTAAAGGTAAGCCTTTAACATGGTTAACCCATTTTATTGCAAAGTTATTCACAAACGTGGAATGTCTAAACTGCAGATGAGAGCCATATGATAGAAAGTATTTTCGACATGCCACGTTTCTAAATAACTTTGCACTAAAATGTGTTAACCATATTAAAACCTTATCTTTAATCTTAGCTCATCCTCGTAGATGAAATTCAATGAAAGAGCAAAAGCACGGAAAAGTACAAAAGATATATGCTGTACGTCTGAAATGTTACATAATTAAAAGACTGCAGTGTTTCACATTCAGTGATTTCTCATTTATTGGAAGTGATCCCATGGTGAATGATAATGGCTACAAACATTGCCTTTTTATGATCATCACTGTCAGCATTCCTGTTTTTTTAACTCACTGTGATGTATGTCCATACTTCATCACTGTAGTGCTTTGTTCACAATTCCTTCCTGAATGGGGCAGGTTTCTTTGTGCTGTGGTTTAGAGCATATATGAGCTGGATTTTCTCCATCACAAATTGAACAGGCTACTTGCAGCCCATCCTAAATATGAAAAGCCAATCCCACAGGTGGTAGGTGGCACGGGAAGACAGATATATTTGCTCCTGCATTGTTCAAGGACAGAACATGAGAAGATGTGCATTCAGGCCATTTTCAACAGTTTAGTTAACATTTAATCTGGAAAAAGCAATAGTTTTAAAGTAGTAGAAGAATTAATTCCTATACAGGCCCTGAGGCCCCTCAGGCTGGTGCTTAGCCCTGGATACCATAGCGTGAAGTGGATGAAAGTCTATGACTCCCCCTGGTCGGGTCGCCAGTCCATTACGGTTTACTTCCCCAGCCAAGGCTGGTACCCATTTCCTGCTGGGTGGACTAGCATGAGGCTGATAAATGTTCAAGGACACAGACAGGTAGCCTGAAGCACACACCTGGAATCGAACCTACATATGTCTTTAAATAATGCTGCAGAGTATTTATAAGAATTTTGTAATTGAAGTATACAGTCTTTAATGCCTGACTCAGCCTCTGTCTTTTCCTGATATAGATTTGCTGCTTATTGTTTGAATCATGCCGATGGATCTGTAACTGATCTTCATTTCACATTCTGAACAGCTGCACTGTGTACAAATCATTGTACCTAACAAGTTATGACAGAATTTTTGATTTGTTAACTGAGGACACAAGGACACATCTGTCTTCCTGAGTAACAACATATAAACATTCCCTGTTATGTCTTCAAGATGTGCAATAATAATGATGATATATTTCACATTTTAACAACTACCACACCAGATGTCACTGTGGATGAAAACTGTAAATAGCTTGTGGCTGTTAGTTGTACTTTTGTCTGAAGTTTAAAGTATCAGCCTCTGTTTGTGTTTAAAGCTCTGATTAGTGTTGTCTCACAGCTTGGTTTAATTACCAGCATGAAAAATGCTGGTAATTATATTTGCTATTTTGAATTATCCAAATGTTACTGAAGAAATGTTTGCATGTTGCTAATTGCTTACAAACAGCACATGTGTACAAAATTATTGCTATCCCTAATGTTCAAAAATTTCATTTCATTTTTAATATATTTGTAATATTTTTATATATTTAGAATCCATAATATCTTCAGATATAAATGAAAAAGAACCATTTTTATAAACTCAGAATATTTAGTAAAATGTTCAGGGTTACTGAAAAATAAAAATAAAAATACAAAACTTGCACAATAGTGAAATAATAAAACAATGTACCCTGGACACAACTGCACCATTCACCAATATCTGGTTGCATAACCTTTGGCAACAACAACAGCCTCTAAACCAGGGGTCATTAACCCTGCTTCTGGAGATCGAGATCACCTGCCCAGCATGTCTTCCAAAACTCCCTGCTCCACCCACTGTTGATTAACTAACTCAGGTGTGCTCAGCCAACCAAGAGCTGGGAAACACCAGACTTGACGAATGAGCTATGGTTGCAGCAGGTTTACGTTGAAAACATTCAAGGCAGATGATCTCCAGGAGCACGACCCCTGCTGTGAACATTTCTTGCAACCATCTGGAAGTGTCTTGCACCTGTCCACTGGTAATTGCTGGCACTCTTCCTTTACTAAAGTCCCAACTGCATAACTGAATGTACTGTGCAAAAATAATTATTAATGAACATTATTATTGTTTTAGAAACTATTTGTTATTTTAAAAACTGCACTCCGTCATCTGTTCATGACCAGTAAGTGTTTTTGAGGAAGGAGGTGCCGTGAAGTCATAAAGTCACCACCGCATCTCTGTCTGTGCCAACACCATTCCAAACAAGTGGAAAATTGTTGTGAATTTTGTAAAATATAATCAAGCCTGGTAGCAATGTATTGCTAGACATTGTAGCAATGCAAGCAAGGATGGTATTTTTGTTTACTTTTTCAAAGGATCTTTTGAATTGAATTTATTTTGGCAATAAAAGTACATATACAATACCATATATACGGTAGGGTGGTCCTTAAAAAGTGGAAGTTGGAAATTCTAAGCTCCAACCCATGAAATTTGTTGGATTAGCTGAGAAAACTCTCCTCGTGAATTTTTGTCTCAATTGGACAACCTTTACCCCTCCCTCAGTGACCTTTAAGTTTTTCCCTCCGGCCCCTTGGGGCGCTCATCGTCTGGGAATAAATACAACATATAACAATTACAATATAACAATTTTGCTTTTGTCAGCCTGAAAAAAGCAAAAGTACACTA
>OMMV01067988.1:0-11831 GCA_900302635.1 Chatrabus melanurus
TCATCAGAGAGGATATGTATGCACAGGACTCCATTGAGCTCCTGACCACATCTGGGCTTCAGTTTAAGAAGCATGAGGATGAAGGCATTGAGACGCTCTACTTTGCAGAATTACTCATGACATCAGGGGTGGTGCTATGTGACGGGGTCAAGTGGCTGTCTTTCCACAGGTATTCTGCTTCTGAATTTATTAGCTATTTTTGGAATGCTGCAGCTCTTGTTTGAATCCAGGTTACTATCAACAGGACTTCTACACATAGCCTTTGGTACTGTGATATATATGTAGTAGGTAGTGTGATATCTATATATCTGTCTATCTATCTCTATGTATATAGAGAGTATCATATCAATTTCTTATTCATTTTTTATGATCCCATTTGTTTAAATTGTACATTAGCCTGTAAACCTACAAGTTCATCAGGTTTTTATTAACCTGAAAACGTCTGTTACTTTATTTAATATACTACTTTGTAAAAAAATTTATATAATTCTCTTTGACATTTTATTAGTTTTGAGAAGGTTCACATCTGAATACTAATGAACTGGGTAAACAAAATTACTGTGTGTTGCAGTGGTTATGACTTTGGATACCTGATCAAGATTCTCTCCAATGCTAACCTGCCTGAGGAAGAGGTGGACTTCTTTGAGATTCTTCGCTTGTACTTTCCAGTCATTTATGATGTCAAGTATCTAATGAAGAGCTGCAAAAATCTGAAGGTACTAGATGAAATTTTTGATATGTAGGGATCACCCTGTCTGTCCTTCTGGTAGCACACATATGAAGATGTGCATGAAGGAAAATAATTCCAGTTTGACATCTTAAAGGGAAGATAATTGATAATAGGTCTGTTGTGTTTAATTGATGCATCATATGATATTGACCTTGTAAGTGCAACTCCTCCAAAACCATTTGGGAATTTCAATGAAATTTCACACAATGGAAGCATGCCATATGAAGATGTGCATGAAGGAAAATTAGTTATATTATTAAAATTAATAATTCAAATCCTGCTCATGCTACCTGTCCGTGTCCTTGGACAAGACACTTAACATGCACTGTCTCAGTATACCTAGCTATAGGTGTGCATGAAGGAAAATAATTCTGGGCAAATGTCTTTAAGGGGAGATAATTTGACTTTTGAAGGTTTTTTATTATTTTTTTAAAGACATCTTTAGGGCTGCAACTATCGATTATTTTTTTCAATTAATCCAACAAATTTTTTTTTTTAGTAGTCTATTGATTATTTTCAGATTAGTTGATTATCCTTTGGTTAATTTACTTATAAATCATAACCATAAATTCTACCAATAACTTTTATTTTACAAATTCTTAAAAATATAAAGTCATAAAGGATATAAAGTGCCAAAAATAAGCATTCATGGGAAAAAGAGACACAAAAAGACAGAGAATAAAAGCCTAACATATTTCATATGGCTGCAACTCATAATTATTTTCAGTCAGTTAATCTGTTGATTATGTTGACTCTGGATTAATCCATTACTTGTTTGGTCCATCAAATGTTAACAGGTGAAGAATGGTCCAAGATGACATCCTCAAATGTCTTGTTGTGTCCACAACCCAAAGATAGTCAGAGAGAAGTAAAGAAACCAGAAAATATTCACATTGAAGAAGCTGAAATCAGAGAATTTGGACATTTTAAAAATGGATTCAAAGCGATTAATTGATGACCAAAATAGCCGGTCATTAATTTCATAATTGATCAGTCAATTAATTGTTACAGCTCTGTACATTATATTTGTCAATTACATTTACAGAGGTTGACCAGTTTGTTATTCCAGGTATTTCATCACAAAAGATTTACTACCAGAGATATATAACACATCCAAGCAACTAGTATGTAGAAAATATTTGCATTGTCCACTGGGCAAGTGCAAAAATGACTTGTCTTTTTAATCAATGATTCTTTTCAATGACTGTAATATTGCTTGCTGTTATATATCCACAGAAATTGTGATATCTGGTCTCTAGCTTGTAATATTATAGTAAACGTGCAATAAATTATTTGACCACTATATATCAGTAGGCTCTGGAGCCTCATTGAAGTGTCGACAATTCAGTGGGGCTTCATCTTGCCATAGCCGATAGCGCCCCGTGACAGTTTCCCCCCCGTCATTGCCAATGAGAATCTTGTCGTGGCTAGCTGTCTCTGACTGCACTGCATGTGTTAGCAAGGTATTACTAGAGCTGTGTCGTGACAAACTCAGGGTTGACTAAATCAAGACTCAAACATTTTGATGTCGATGCCGCGCTGCCTTAAGTGTTTGGTCAGATTTGATGTGCAACCTGACCTAACTGAAGCAAGTATGTATTTTCTGCCCAGCTAAATAGCACCCTCTTTAATGGATTGTAACTGGATGGAAACATTTTAATTTTAATCGGACTCTATCTGTCTGCATGGTCAGGAAACTGTCTGCACGCCTTCCAAAACATTTCTTCCTTCTCAGCATGGTAGTGAAGCCAGGGCCACTGCTCCATCCGATCCAGAATAAAATGGCAGGTTCATATTACTTCCCACTCTTTCTTTAGTTTGCACTTGTCCTCTTTTGAGTTTGTGGTCTTTCGTTGTTGTTTTTGTATCTTATCTTATGATTGTAGAAACACGGTTGCTGGTTGAAACACAGTTACAAAATATGAAATGAGCCAGAATCCTCATTGGACTCTCTCCCACGTGAGGTCCTCGTTTCATCCATCCATCCATTTTCGAAACCCGCTTACTTCAGTTATGGGTCATGGGGTGCTGGATCTTAGCCCAGCGGTCATTGGGCGAGAGGCAGGGTACACTCTGGACAGGTTGCCAGTCTATCGCAGGGCCGACACACATTGACAGACAAAGACATTCATACTCCCACTCACACCTACGCTCAATTTAGAGTGGTCCTCGTTACAATATGGTGCAATTTGTGTTTTCTTTCGAAATGTGGTGCTTTAGCACCGTCCTTTCTGATAGTCAATTTACCAGTCCACTCAAACTCCAGAGGGAAATGAGTGTAATAAACAAAGTAAACATTACTTGTCCCATCGGACAACTGTGCTAGTAACTTGTACGATCAGAATTTTTACTACTTCTGGACAATTGCACGTGCTAATGCTGAACCCTGTAACACTATATACCTCTTGTGTGCTTAAAACTTAATATATTATTATGAATCTTTCCTTAGTCTGGCACTCAGGTGTGACAGTGACTAAAGCGTTTTGTTTAACAGGGTGGTTTGCAAGAAGTAGCAGAGCAGCTGGAACTGGAAAGGATTGGACCACAGCATCAGGCAGGCTCTGACTCTTTACTTACTGGCATGGCTTTCTTCAAGATGAGGGAGGTACGTTCATTAAGTTAGATGACTGCTGAAACCTAAACCTCACAAAAGCCAACACCAAACATTTTACTTAAACAGATCTCACAAAGGTTCTTTCTGCTTCTTTAATGGTGAGCGCGTTGTTTGCAGGTAGTCATTTCGGCTGTTTAACCGACTGATGAATGATGAGTGTTTGAGTGACTGAACAAACAAAATCACTTCTGCTGATCGGTTGTTTGATTCTTCTCAGAGATGCTTGGCTGCAACATCACATTAGATCAATTAGTGTGATGCCTGAGAAAGAAATGTATTTCTACCCAGAAAATCCAGGTGAATCATTCAGTCTGAATTATTTCATGCAGATTTGGAGCCTTCAGTCAGGGCATGTCTCATATTTTCTATTTCAGGATTTGGCATGTCACCAGAGATGGAGACCATCATCTCAAAAATAGTCCTATCATTCAGTGGTGTGGAATCCAGGCCAGGTCAGAGAGCATACACTGGGGCCACGTATTGCCCCAACCATCACGTTACGGAACTGCCCTTGGTCCTGATTGGCAACCACCCAGCCAGACCACTGGTCATTCCCATCTACCAAAAGTAGCCATCAATCTGCCACAGTCAAGTGATACATGGGTGTTCCTTTGGCCTCAACCAGTTGCTGTTGTCCTCAGCACTGAGGCACCTAAACCACACTGCATGGTCTTAGTGTTGTAATTGACAGCTCCATACAATGCAAGTCATACACCTCATCTTGGCCTGCCTAAGTCACCTCTTATTTGACACGACTATTCCAGTAGTAGCCAAAGATTCTGTGGAGACCTACTACCAAAGACAGTTGTCTGTCTGCTCTGATCATTGAGCAGAAAGTAGCTGGCACTGAATCTTTTTGTGAATGGCCCTTGCAAGCATGGTCTTGGCACAGAGAGCAATGTAATATCCTGGTAGTTATTGCAATCCAAGCAGTCACCCTACCCTTTCCAGAGAGGGACAGCAAGACCTTTCTTCCAGTCTACTGGGATGATACCTGTCTCCCATATGGAAGCAACTATTGCTGCAACACTAGGAGAACTGTATCTTCAGTTCAGCTCCAGTACCACAGGTCCCTGCAGCTTTATCTGCCTTCACCACATTTGCAATGTCCTTGAGATTTGGTGGTTCACAGGAGGATCAGCCACAAGAACCCTGATAGTGGAAGTACCCAATATTGTGGCGGGAGGATCAACCTTAGAGCCTTGTTATTCAGAGCACCATCTGAGATGAAACACCTCCTTCTATGAACATTAGCAACTCCAATGCAGCCTCTGGCAAGCTTTCAGGGTCTTGTCATGGAAGAACTCTATCATTCCCTAAGGGTCATGTGCCACGTCCAAGTGCCAAGTCCTCTAACCAGATTACTTGCAGACTTCTAAGAAATGGTATAATCTTGAAGTGTAGCCAAATTAATTCTGCAACACCAAGTCTGTGAGACTTCAGCTGAATCCTTCAGGAAATAAGTCTTTGATCAGAGGTCACAACTTCAGTAGACCCAGTGGAGTCATGTGAACTTCAGTGCTAATTTTGTCAAGTTGGTTGGCAAAAGACACTGAATCAACATGCTCAGAACAAAAGTAGGCCTTTTACTTTTGGAATGCAAAGCACGAGCACAAATTTGCCCTTCTCTGAATCTGTTGAACACTTGGTGAGGTGAAGGAACAATATGTGGCAAACTCTGTGGATTATTTTACAAACTGCATTTTCCTCCACAAACTACACCACCATCAAAATTGCTTCAACTTGTCACCACGTGTCATGATGACTCACAAACAAATAACACAAAAGCAGAGTTTGGAACAAAGCCACAGTTAACTTGTACAGGTCCTGCACTGATCCAGAAGAGCATGTTAATTTGTAAAAATAGAGGCCCAGTTTGAAAGTAACCCCAAGTTAATGAAATCTGGTCCGAAACAGCCAGAGGCGCAGTGTAGGGCTGCCACTAACGACTATTTTTCCATCGATTATTCTATTGACTATTTTACCTATTAGTCAATTAATCTAAAAGATTTCTTTTCCTCCAAAACAGTGGTGTCAATAGCTAAGTTTGAACAAAGCACACCAAGAATTCTCAGACTAAAGACTCTGAAGGTGCAAAGACTACAGGTTTTGGATAATTTATTATCGCTGATAATTACATTGTTTTAAAGCTGCACTTTGCCCTAAAAATCATTCTGATATCTGCCAGTTTCCTCTTTATGCGCATTCCTCCCGAGGTGCTGCAGGAAGACTGGAGAAGAAAAAAAAAAAAGGTCACCTTCGTATTTTGTAAAGTAGCCTGATAATGGCGACAGCCAGTGGTAGCTATAGAAACCACTGACTTAATATTAATAAATGCGAACAGGCAATACTTATGGTCGCGTTGCTTTTTCTGGCGGTCCGTCATCCAGAATTGCGCCTGTATGTCTCCTCTTCAGGTGTTCATGCATAGCGCTAGCGCTGCTGTGGTTTGTCAGTCAAAGCTTGCAGAATGTGCAAACCATCATTTTTGTTTCGAGCCAATTTGAAGTAATCCCATACTTTTGACACCTTCAGTCTTTGGGAGCTTTTACCAACCATGTTAGCAGCCAAGTCCAACTCTGCTGCAGCCACCATGAATTTTTTATTTTATTTTAAAAACTGGAGCTGAGCCGACGAATGACTGGAGCCAAAAACGACTCACGTAACCCACGCAGGAACACACTGTCACAGCAGTCATATTGTGGCATTCAATAATAACATTTGTTATTTGAACTGAAGCGTGTTGTAAATAAAAAAAACTTAAATTCATAATAAAGAAACAACACGTCGGGTAAAAAATATTGATTTTGATGCATTTTCAGCATCAACTGAATCAGTTATGTTGACTAATCGCGGCAGCCCAATTTTAATGTTTTTAACCACAACAGAGCCAGATGTGGCTGCGTAATTCATCGCATGCTATGCAGCAGAGGTATTTGTTAACAAGCAGTGGCGATTAAAAGAGCAACAGGTCTGACATTTTATTGATTGCATCTCCTGATTAACTTATTAACTTTAGCAAATATTGCAGCAAAAGCACAAAAATGACGTGTGAAAAAGGTGTTAAGTCATCTAAAGACCTGGTCTGAAAAGCCCACGCTTTTTCTTTCCTCCCTCCTCTGTGCACACAGGAGCATGCACACACTCAGTGGTATTCTGCAGACTCATCTGAGGCATAACAATAAGAAATATGTCCACTTTCAAGTTTCACACAAATTATCTGGCAATAGTCAACCAAAATGTTGAGTACTTACTATTCCAGAAATATTCACTAAATGCCCTTCTGGTTGAATATGGCTCTCATTTGTGGGGCTACATCACTAGTAATTATTTTGCTCGTATTTGTAGGTCTGATAGAAATCTATAGAACTAAATAGACTTCTTTTTCCCATTCCAGTTGGTGAAGCCACATGCTGAGCATGAAAATACCATGTGTCATTGAAACCTGAAGGTTCAAAATGAGAGAATATTGAAAAAAGGGATTAATAATTTGCTTGTCAGCAAACCATTCTTACCAATCAAGATGGCTAATCACATGTTCTAATAACATCAGCTGCGTGAGGTCTGTACAACCTCCAGTTCTGCTGGTGTCTCCAGTGACTTTCCCACCGATGTCCTTATGTACACCACCAGTACTGTGTCCAGCAGCGCAGCTCTGGATGCTGGGACCAGGATCCAGCAATTTGTGGTCCCCGACGTTGTAAACCCTTGTTACCAGATCCACAGGGATTGATAAAATCGCCATAACCAGCCCAGTCAGTGCCTATGGTTGCATTGAAATCAGCCGTCACCAGAGGAATGTCTCGGCTGAGCCAGTCATCAGTCACAAAGTAAAGCTACAAATAAAATGCCTCCCTCACTGAGATGTCACTCACTGCCATTGGAGCATAAAATGACTGCATTTCTATAGCGCTTTTCCATCTGATGCAGACGCTCAAAGCACCTTACAAAGATGGCACACATTCACCTATTCACACACAGACTCTCACAGAGTGATGTTGGGATGTTGTCATGCACTGTGCCTAATTTGGGGATAATGGACCCTTGCTCAAGGGCATCTTAATGAGTTTCCCGTCTTACAGGGAATTGAACAGAGGATCATCTGGTCACAAGCCTGCGTCTTAAACCTCTGACCCACCACCTGCCACATACACTGAGACAGCAGGCAAAACACCCAGTGAGTGCCCACGTCTGAGCCTCATAATATGGTCTTTGGCAGGAGTGATATCTGACACCATTGGAAGGAGCCGGTCCACCATAGCAAGTCCACTTTTGCGATACACCAGCCGTCGTAGCAGCCAGAACAGAAGTTCCACCCACTGAGTTCTGGCCACTTCCAATTCTGCCAAAATCAGAGTGCTGCCACTGTAATATGGAGCCTTCCACACTCCCTCCACAGCAGTGGAACATGGCCATGCTTGCTAAGAGGCAGTATGTTCCAAATCAACACCTCCCATGCTGCTTCAGGTTAGGACCGGAGCACCACGCATGCAGCTAACGACTCCTCAGCACCACAACAGTCACCACCCTCCAGAGACGAGTCCCTTGTTGCTCTCTGACGGTTTCTTCTTTTTCTCTGCGCTGGTAACAGTGTAGCGCTTGGACACCCAAAATGTAGATGAGTGAGTGAGTTAGTCCTTATGAGGACAAACCCTAGTGCATCTGGTCAACTTTGATGCACCAGATCGATTGAAAGAGCAGCATTGAGTAAAATCCCATAGATGTACTGCCACCTGCTAGCTGGTTAGAGGAGGTGCCCGCCTTCATGACCGCCAGTTATGAAGTTATGGATGGTTAGTGTGTGCTGGATAAGTTGTTAACAGCTGTGGTTAGAACTCATGTAGTTTGTCTGCCTCCTGAGCACTGGACACGCTGTGTACTTGTCGCTGCGCTGAGCGCAGCTAACAAGCGAGCAGCCGCAGTGAGAGACTTGATGCCCAGTATGCGGGCAAATTCTAGATGAAATATAGAACAGAACAGAAAACTAAAACCGGATTTATACAATAGATGCAACCTGTGACTGGTTATAGTACCAAAACGTTCCGTTGGTTCTATAAATTAGTGATGCTAACTTGAAACTGCTTCAGAGTATTTCAAAACCTGTTTTGAACATTATTCCTGAGTCAGAGCCCACATCAAAAGGAAGACATCACGAGCTGTGCTGAATGAGGCCTCAATACGTAACCAATTGATTACAGCCACCAGGGAGGTAAAGTTTTCACCAGCGTTTGTCTGTTTGTTGGTCTGTTAGCAGGACAACTCAAAAAGTAATTAATGGATTTCAGTGAAATTCGGTGAGCAGATGGATAATGTTCCGGGAAATAAGTGATCTGGAATATATTCTGGAACTGAGATCCAGAAGAACGTTTGGCACATAGCCATCATTTAACTCAAAAAGTTATGAGAGATGTTGATGAAGTTTGGTGAGCAGATGGATAATGTCCTAGAAAATGAGGGTTTTTACTTTGAATGTGATCCGAAACATATTTTGGATCCAGAGTCCAGAAGATATTTTAAATAATATGTGGCCTTGGCGGAGGTATGCGCTCTCCGAGTGCCTTCTAGTTCAGAGCAAGTGATTCCTGTTGATTTGGGGCTGAAATATTAAAAGTGGGTCAACTAGTATTGCACTGTTTTTGAATTTCAGATTTAACGGCTGCAGTCAGCGCAGGCTCTATACGTGCACGAGTACAGATGTAGCTTGTCCAAAGATGGGGCTCTGAAAGGATTTCCCCCATTTCCTTCATGATGGGTGTTGTTCTCCAGCAGAAGGCAGCATCCCAGTTACTGTCACAGAGTAAAAAAAACAAACAAGTCGTCTTTATAGTGCAGTGGATCAGAGACGGACGTTAATACAAGAAATCAGATCAACTCTAGGCTCGAGTCTCCCATGTGCCCTCTGGTAAACTATAGTGGAAATTTCCCGTTTTAAGGAAATCCTTCTCTATTCCACTCCACCATGAAGCTGTATAACTGGCAATGTAACAGACAGATGTTGCACTCTGCACAGTTTCTCTAATCACAAGCACAGAAGCCTATAACTCGTCAGAGTTGTCATGGGTGTCTTGGTGGCTTCCCTCACTAGTCTCCTTCTTACACGGTCACATAGTATCTGAGATCTGCTTATGCCAGACAGATTTACCGTACAGTACCATACTGTCTGTATTTCTTAATGAGTGCTGTAAATTAAGTCCAAGATAATATTCAGTGACTTGGAAATGTTCATGTATCCATCACCTGACTCGTCCAAAGAAAATTGGCTGTAAAAGTGATGATTGAATGTAAATTCATTAGCGTGTGCCAGTAACTGTCACGTACATTTTATCTGTACGGGTAGTTTTTCCAATAACTATTTTGTTAAACATTCTGCTTATACAAAATTGGTTCAGTCGCATTTATTTCTGAAGATATTTTGAGTTTTGTACTGAACTTCAGCAGTGCCAGTAAAACAGTAGAGGAGCTGTAGTGAATTATCTGAATGTGTGTCACAGAATCCCGTTTTCTTTTTCTCGCAGATGTTCTTCGAGGATCATATCGACGATGCAAAGTACTGTGGTCACTTGTACGGGCTCGGTTCTGGCTCGGCCTACGTCCAGAACGGAACGGGGAACGCGTACGAAGAGGAGGCGAACAAGCAGCAGTCATGACGTCGCTCTGAAACATTCCCCCTCCTGCGGTTTGCTTCCCAGAGTCACTGCGGCGCGGAAGCCGAGTTTCAAAACTGGATGAAGAAAAGGAAAACTTGCACGCATCATTTAAGCAAGCTGTTTCTCATTGGCTGTGTTCACCATAGACAAATGAACATGACGATCATTAGGAAGGAAAGCAATCCCAGCTGTCCTTACACAAGCTGCTGGTGTGTGCGAGTTTAGTCTTTTTATTCCTACAAAGCAGTGTAGCTGTCTGGTCAGTTCAGTTAAATTTAACATGCAGCGCTTGAAAAGACGGGATTTTAGTTTTCCTTCAGCGTTCTGTAGACAGTTATGCACTTTAAAGCTCTGATTTTATATGGAAAGCTGACAATGTTTCTGGTGTCTCTGCCTTCTCTGCGTGCCCGTTTTACATTATGACCACATAAATCTTTAAATCACAGCAACCTTTTTCACCATGTTGAGCCTTAATATTAGATGCATTCTTTTAAACTTTAATTTATTGTACTGTTCGCTGCAAACTGACCGAGTAGACGGCCCGTTCCACACCAACAGGACAGTGTGCTGCTGTGGGTCGTTGAATTTGTTGATTAAAAAGGGAGTCTGCATTGAGTGTGTTCATGTGTATGTGAAAATGTCGTTCAATGTTCACATAAACACGTTTGTAACGACCCGAATGAGCGTCCAAGTAGCCGGTGTGTTCAGCTCGTCGCTGGCGCAGGTGAGCATCCTTTTCTGTTGCTGTTTTTCCTGTCGGCTTTGATTCTTAGATTCTGTGCGTGCACACAGCTTGTGTCCACGTTCAAACGTGTGTCTTTCACTGGAGGAACACTGTAGCCTGAGAAAACGATGATTATATCGTGCATGCAGACGGCGTCACCGACAGGCCCATGATGACCTCAAACGCATCATCAGATGATTTCAGCACCAAGCAGATTTGTAAAAGAAGTGTAAGATCACGTGCCTGAAGTATTCTTTCGAGTACATTTTCATTTTCACTTGATATTTAGGTTTTAGTGTTGTAATAAAAGAAAAACTTTTACTAATTGGGGGACACGTACATTGCGTTTTAACTCGTATCTTTTGTTCTTCAATGAGCATCATTTCACTTGAAGTAGAGGTTTTTTTTATTGCTTTTCAGCTCGTTTTTTTTTTTCCTGCAGAGAACAACCGCATGTACGCAAACTTTTGAATAAATGCTGTGTTGAATAGAATTCTGAACTTCCATAGGTGTGTTGAAGTGTCGGATTACAGCTAATTAACCTCCCTCATACCATCAGACGCCACTAACTGGAACGTTTCACGTTTTTCTTTCTGCAGCACACCTTCCACGCTGTAATAGTTAGGAGAAAAATATGCAATATGCAGCAGAAATGTTTTAGATTATTTTGTAAATAAAGGCCTGAAACTTTTCAATGTCCTTGACCACTGAGTGACAGGTATATATCCTCAGAATGTACAGCAAAAAAAAAAAAAAAATTCAAGTATTCAGAAGGTTGAAGACGAGCTCATTTTATTATAAGGCATCACAAACGCCTCATACATCCATACTGTCAAATCATACAGACAGAAGAATAGAAAAATATACTGACACGGTCACCACGGAGCATACATTCATCAAAGGAAAAACTAGTTTTCAGCGACGATTTAACACTCCAGCCTGAGACGAGAACAGAATCATCAGAAGGTGGAAATATACAAAGCTGCTGGAGCAATTTTTTTTTAAAACATTCACACATTCAGACTGTAAAATCAATAGAAAATTAAGTTTTTAATGGTGAAGTTGAGTGGATGTGCAGCATCACCTGGAAGCCTTATTCAGTTGGATCTATGCCCC
>OMMV01068026.1:0-15241 GCA_900302635.1 Chatrabus melanurus
TGAATATATGTGTGTATGTATATACATATATATGTGTATACATGTATATGTATATATGCATATGTATATGTGTGTATGTATATATATATATCAAACAAGAAATAATAGATAGATGTAAGCATTTAGCAGTTAGTGCGATCGCCTTCAAAGCAGAAGGTTCCCGGTTCAAGGCCACCCCTGCGCATTCTCCATGTAATATGGAGTTGTGTCAGGAAGGGCATCCGTCGTCAAACTTGTGCCAAATCTACATGCAGATCCATGGGGGATCTGCTGTGGCGACCCCAAGCTGAAATTGGGAGAAGCCGAAAGAGCTTACTTTTTATTTGTAACTAAATATAGATAGATGTTTGTGTAATCTAAAAGAATAATAATTGTGTTTTTATTATTATTATTGTTGTTGTTGTTGTTGTTAAGGTAGTTTATTCCAGCAGTGGATAAAGCGGGTAAAGTAATTAAATTCGTTTTGTTTTCTTTTCCTCACACCCTTGAACACACTCTGTGAATTGGAGATAGAATCTATGATATACTAGCTCAGCAAGACCATAATTTAGCTCCTCCGCGCCTCCACCACAATTCTCCGTGAACTCTGTTTGAACCGCCTCAGCGGCAATAAATCATTTTTCTCTCTCACACACAAAAGCGCGCCGGTCGCTCTGGGTGTCAACCCTTTTACAATTCCTCCTTACCTTCTGCGCTCTCTCTCGGCTGCTGACACAAACAAGCGAAGAAACCGTCGATAAACTTTTATTTTTCATAACTTGCGCACGAAAATGGCTTTGGGAAACGTCTGGATCCCCGCAGCGCGCACGCACGCGCGCTACAAGGGAAATCTGGGGATTTTTTTTACAAGCACAGCACACTGCGTTTTTATTTTCTGTAAAACTAAATATTGCGTAAATATAATGCCTTGGTTGATTCGGTAACGAAGGCGCGGATCAGTTAAAGTATTTCCAGGGGACAGAGCTGTGCAGATAAGAGTGGAGACGTTAATGGGCAGAGGATGCTGTCGGTTAAAACGGTGCATACAAATGGCGCTGTCTTGGCACAGCGAGGAGAAGATTTATGGGCTCGGTGCCCTGTACTGCTGTAAACAATGCAGAGTGAAATGAAAGGACTGGGGTTTGCACACTGCACTTCATAAGTGAGGAAAAGACACACATTGTCAATTTCCCAAACAAGTCGTGGCTTTTGCATAAAGCATGTGCATTAACGTAGAGTTAATTAATTTGGGCCAGCCGCAGTTCGAGTTCTGTCCGTCTGCAGAAAGTACAGACAAACATAAATCCTTTCTGAGCTGCTGAATTTACATCTCCAACAGCAAAACGCGCAGATCATGTTTGAGGTCTATAAAAATACAAATCTAAAAATTAAGATACGCGGCAGCATAAATCGGGAAAGGTGTGCATTGTTTTCTGATATTAAAGCTAATTTACTGGGTGTGCAGTAAGACATATTAACCAATTATCAACAACTAAAGTGGGAATATTTATTTCTTAAAGCATTGACATTCTTTGGCTCTTAAAGATATAGTTTTAATAGTTTTCTTATAATACTGCACTTATAAACAGTTATAATGATTAATTTTAGGGTGTTAAGTTCCACTCCACTGTTTTGTACTTCAGTGGCCCCTTTCTTATTATTTATATCATGTCCCTTTAAAGCCACACATTAATAATGCTGGTCCTTGCAGAACATCATTAAAAATTAAGGCAGGTTTAGAAATAATAGATATAAACAAACCTTTAACAACAACTGAAAATGCGAATAACTTGTACTTTCCCCTATAAGATATACCAAAGGATTCATGTTTGTCTTTTAGTTTTTAAATATTTTGCTTATAGATTACCTGATTATTTTATAGCAGTAAAAGATTGTTTTCATTAAAAAATAATTTCAAAATGTTTTTGTATTATTATACAAATATTAGCAAAGGTGGATTCTCTGTAGAACTTAAAATCACCGTTATAATCACAGATTGGAGGTTAAATTGTGCTAAAATAAAGCACTTACTACCACTTTAAATGTTTTTTCTTTTTAAAGTTATGTGAAAATATCCTATTTAATCAACCACTTTTTCGAGAATGGCCCCAAAACATTCTGCATCATTTTTACTTGTTACTTTAAGCAACATAAAAATATTGTTGTATCCTGAGGTGCATCAGTTCCCATCATGCAATGGGAGCGTCTTCTATTGGCAGTTGTTGATATGTGTTATTAGTTGCCACTGACAGTATTTATTCTGTGTTATGGTATGTCTGTTCTTTGTGTTAGGGTTTGTGTTATTATGTGTGTTCTCCACAATATTTTTGTAAAAAATAAATAAATAAATGTAGGGCCCCAAGTGACATGGGGCCACTGGCTTCCAGCCCAGGCTAACCCATGCGTTAATCCACCCCTGCTGGAAGATCTCTAAAATGCCAGGCAACAGTAACATAAATACAATAAATAAACTAGATTTCAAATGACTTTTGACTGCCCAAAAGTCCAAATAACCCCAAAATATTTAAGGAGAGATTATATTTGAGAAGCTACTCTGACTTTGGCATGTTTTCTTCATAAATGACTAGAATTAATAACCAATAAAGATTATTATTTTGCTTTTACAGATGATTCTATTCAGCCTGAGCTTTTTTTGTTTCAGTGCCCACAGAATGAACCTTACTAAATCAGACATTCAACTGGTGGCCACACAAATACACAGCAGAATCATTTTGGAGAACAAATCACATGAAAAGTCTATTTTCACTTAACCTATGCATAATTGCGGATCTATAGTCTCAAAATCCCATATTCAGATCACTTTGGCTAATGAAAAGTGAATAACATGATCATAATTCAGTCTAGTGACTGTGTGGGCCCCTGGCGACACCTTGAACGAAGGAAAATGACTGTAATTTCAAAGGTCCTCAACGATGCAGCAAATAGGCTAATGAAATATTTCTCGGCGAGGCGTTATGATGACATAAAGCATTATGGGTAAGTTTATCCAGGCCATCATCTCCCGGCTGATGTGATGTTGAAGTCTGCAGAGGGACTGTTGATCCAAGCTGCTCGAGATGTTCGCCAGCTCCGCCTGCCCCTAAATCATTTTTACACGTCTGATGGAGTTCTAAAAATCCACTTTTATGTAAATTCATTCCACTCTCTCGCGCTGACAAAAAAGAAGAGACGCGGCGCATCTGCTCCCTAACGGACGGGAGAGAGAGATTTACGGATTTGTGACACACCCACCGCCGGTCAGCGCGCACAGCCGCGCGTGGCTGGAAAATAGCAACGTGACCCCTGTTTCAACTCTCAGCCTTTATGCAGCTGCGGCAGCTTTAAACACACAACATTACAAAACCAGAGCGGTGGGGAAAAAAATCGCTCACCTGAGTGTGTGAGTGTGTGTGGGGGGGGGGAAAGTGTTTAAAACCGGAAATAAAACGTGCGCCAGCAGCCGGATCAGCTAATCATTTTTGTTTCTGCTCAAACATTTCAATGTTTTTATGTCCTCCGAGAGAGAGAGAGAGAGAGAGAGAGAGAGAGAGAGGGAGAGAGGGAGAGAGAAAGAGAGATAGTTTTCGCCTGAGGTGTTCATAAATCAGAGGATGCAATGTGAGCTGAAAATCATCTGATTCAAGAGTCAAAAAAAAAGAGAAAAGAGAAAAGAAACCGGTTCGACTGAGTAATAAACATGAATTTCAGACACTTAAAACAGACCTGCAAGGTGCTGAAGTTAAGAGCTGCTTCAGCTGCAGCAAAGAAAGGGCTGGTTATGAAAATTAAAATGGAGAGATTTCAAATATTAAGGGCATTAACGCCTAAAAGAAGAAAATATTAATCAAGGGGATTTTTTTTTTGGCTCTTCTCACAGGTAAGACAACTATAACTGTAAAGGAATTAGTTGTTTAATTGATTATTTGTTTGCATTTTCAAACAATAGCTTTCTATTCAAAATTAATACAAATATATGCGCCAATACTGAGAAAGCTTCCACTTTTGCACATTAGCCCAAACAGAAGGTTGATTTACCGCTGACAAATGACAGGAGTTTTTGTTCATCTTTTTTTTTTTTTAAATACTACTAATAATAATCACAACTTTGTTTATTCCAACAATAAATCCAGCTACGCCTTGTATGGCCCCTGAGTTAACCCAGTGGCTGAGTAAAGTCAACAAAGTGTCACCACCGAAATTATGCCTTGTTTGTAGTTTACACAAATGTTACAGGAGCTGAAACAAATGGCGCCTGTGGTCGTTGAGCGTGCAGCTGCACCTGTAGCCTCACACATCTGAGAAGATTTGTCACACAAATAATCATCACTGAGATTCATTCTTTGTCTGAGCATTTTTTTAGAGTGCTGGACACAACAACAAACTTGTCTCCTTACTGTGTGTCAAAATAATAATGCTATAATAAATAAAATAAATTAAACAAGAGTGCTGAAAAATAAGCAGAAAACAATTATACGTATTTAATATCACTAAATCAAAAATTGGTTACACTCCACAAGTCTCCATAATCATTACCTAACAATTTTGGAGCATTTTGGGTCAAGGATTTGTTTAACATCACTGCATCACACCTGATCCCTGCAGATCTCAGAAGTGAAGCAGAGTTGAGTCCTGATTAGAGTTTGGCTGGATGGGCGCTTGGAAATGAGCATGTTTCTCCTTGTTGGAGTTGTGTCAGGAAGAATATTTATTTAAAAAATAAATGAATAAAAAACAACCCCCCAAAAAAACCAAAAACGTGCCAAATCCCAATCTTCTGTGGACCCTGAGCAGCTGAGGGCAGCCAAAAGCAAAAATGTATATATGATATTATTTTAGTTTCATTGGTAACTGGCATGTGCGTAAAATGAAAGTTTTAGGAAGTTTTGAAAAGCTGTCAACGTTTTTGAAAACTTGAAGGTCCCTGTCCGTAAATTAACCACAATGACCAAATGTCCCCAAACTGTCACACATATAATTGGCAAGCTCACTTTTGAGCTGAAGTGCCGACCTGAGGCCAGCTGTCCTGTGAAGTTTCGCAAAAGTCACGTGACCACGTCAGTGAAGCTATTTTTACTTGACTCTCCATTTGGGAGATTTTAGTTCATCCAGCTAAGTCCTGGAAAATTTTGAGTTTTATTTTGCATTTTTCGATTTTAATATTTAAAAGCCGCCAGTTGCGCTCTTTTAATACGACACGGTGATTTTTTTTTCCTCATCTTTTCACACAGGTTTTGTCACGTCTTGCATTCACGCACGCCAGTATATTTCCAAAAATATGTATGATCCAGCTCAGATAAAACATAGTAATAGAAGTCCTGCATATCTGGTGGACGCGCTGTTATTTTGGGTCACTCTGATCAACAAAAGGAGCGACACATTCGGCGATGACCCGCCGCAGGCCTCTGCACGGGCACAACGCAGAAAAACCCACAAAGAAAGCCGAAGCCAAGGGGGAGCACGAGGGCGCACACAGAAGGTGCGCGCACAGACTCAGGCAGGTCACGGGGTTGGAGAGGTCGGCCATCCAGACTGAAATGAGCCTAATGGGACAGAAAATGTGTCCTCGAGGTGAACTCGGCCTTCTCCCACTTCACCCCCAAACTTCAATAAAGTACCTTTTCAGCCTCGCGACATGGAGGCGACAGAGTCTAGAAAAGGATTGGAGGGACGCTGCGACTGTGGCGAGCACATTAATTTCTCCAACCTGTCCACCAACATAAAGGCTCCTGCATTCATTTTTCAGCGCCGTCTCACCGCCATTCTAGTGCCTTTGCAAAGCCACTACCAAAAGACAATTTTAACTGTCGCTTGTGCCAGCGCTTCATTTCAAAAACCTAACAATTTGAACGTTCACATTTCGGAATAATACCGCAGGACAAGTCCGAGGAGAAAACATTTTGTAGGATCAAAACTGGCTGTTGTCTGAGAGGTTTTCCAGAACATAACACAATGTAGTGAAAGATTGATGGTGGAGAAGAATATCTCTTCCTTTTGTGCTGCGTCGCCCCCCACTAAGCAAGGCATTTTATAAGGTCTATTCATGTCACAATTTCAATAATCTATCAAATTCTTGCGCGTCCCTGGGTTCAAGTCATGTTTAAACTGAAATCATTCTGCACACATCAGCAAATAAAAACAATGTGTGCGTATATATATATAATATATATATATATATATATGTGTTGTTTAGTTTGCGTTGTAAACAATCGTGTAGTGTTTGCTTGCACGACAAAAAGTGGACGATGACGTTGCAGTGGGAGAATCTTAGCGCCAGTTTTGAGCCCTTTAAATTGCACTGTTTTTATGGTTTCTTGCAAAACTGCTACCTTCAAAAAAAAAAAAATTCAGAAGAATTTAACGCTGAATGTAACACATTTAATAGCCTAAAAAGTAAAGATTAAAAAAGTGAAGCACCCATTAACAAAATGTCAGCTAGCTGACTTCATCATCATCATCCTCACTGTTAACGAAGACCACATGACGCGTTTTGTTGACTCTATCTGCAATTCACGACTTTATTATTATTTTACATCTGAAAACTGCAGTGGCGCACTGGACTAGAAAACCAAGATGACTACTTGTGTTTACAAAACTCAATAAGAATATTTTCCACATCATTCTCTAAAACATTTGTTCTCTAAATGAAATTCATGCAGCTTTATGTTGAGGTCAGAACGTGCACTGTGCAGTAACACAGTGCATGGAGGGCCTTTAACTGAATGCCCTTCAGAATGGTGCCCAAACTATTTTCCAAAATAAAAAAATAAATAAATAAACACATAACAAGAGTTAGGCTTAAAAGCACACATCTGTGTTTAGTTGCTGACGCACCAAAGAGCTGCAGGATTGCAGCCACAGTGATTTAATCTTCCAAATCTGGACATATGTGAGAAGATCCCTTACAAATCAACTTTTCCTAAAATGAATTTCGACCAAAACGTATGTAAAACTAGTAGACACTCACTGTTTTATTGACCAATATGATTAGCACAATAACACTAAACTCCGTTTATTGCATTTCACAATAATCTGCTTTTTAACGGTCTAAACACAACATCAACACCACAAAACTAAATTGCAAATAAAATAAAAAATCCTGAAATACACGAGGTAATTCACACATTATTATCCTAAACACAAGTTCAAGATCAATGGTGTGGTCCAGCTTCTTTTTACCAAAAATAACTATTATTATATTGATTTGCTTCCAGTGTTGTTTGAAATAAATAGATTGTGCATTTCACCTTGGGCAGCAGGGCAAAAAAAGAATGGCCCACAATAACATTTGGATAAAATGTATATTTTTTTCTACTTTTTTCCTTCATTCAAAACATTTCAATAAAAAACATTTTAATTGAACTTCAAATAAATTAAACCCTGTGTCACGTAAAAATAATCCATCGGTATTCGCAGTAATCCATGCTATATAACATGCATTTTATATAACTTTGGAGTTAAAGGAAACCGCACAAGATAGCTACGAAAACAAAATATATAATTGTTCTATAAATAACCCAGTTCCTCTTGCTTTATAACCTGGTAATATCCTCGCCATGCTGTGCTCCAGTCAGTTCATCGGGGCCCCCTGTGTTAGTGGCCGAGGCAGCGGCCACAGCGCCGGCTGCTGAGCTTGTGTTGGACCCGGAGGAGGAGGAGGTGGTGGAGGATCTCACTTTGGTGTTCGGGAGCCTGTGATCCTTTTTCCATTTCATCCTGCGATTCTGAAACCAGATTTTAATCTGTCGCTCGGACAGAACCAGGGTGTGGGCGATCTCGATGCGCCTCCGCCGAGTTAAATATCGGTTATAGTGAAATTCCTTCTCCAATTCTAAGACTTGCTGGCGGGTGTATGCTGTCCTAGAGCGCTTGGGCTCCGTCCCATTGTAACTCGAGTTCACTGGAAAAAAAGGAGGAGAGACACAGGGAGAAAGGAGGGGTAAACAAGAGTGGCCTGAGATGGAAAGATTTATTGGATACGAATGTTTAGCTGGTGAAGAAATTTAAATGGCGAGTTAAGAAGTTCTCGTGCGTAATGAGAGGACACTCACATCCAACTATGAGCTAAATTATTAATACAAGATTACAAAGCTCTTTTTTTCCATTCCTCTTCCTCTCTCCATCGCGCAATACATAACAGCAGAAGCCACATGGTGATACGGCTGCCCTGAGTATACCTCGGCTATAAAATTTATGGTGGGTGTAATTACCAATGCCGAGTCGTAAATCCGCCTCAATTGTGCCATTTCAAAGGCTTCCCTGCTATCGGAGCAGGGGCTGGCAACGAGATGGGAGTCAGAGGGACTGATAAAGGGAGAGAGGAGCGCGAGGAGCGCGCAGAACATAAACACACGAGTTGCCTACCAGTGCTGACGTGAATTTTCTTCATCCATGGGTACACCACGGGCTGCTTGGAGGAGGCTGTGCTGTTTGGATGCTCCGGGGTGGCTTGATTGCAGGCTGCGGCTGCGGCCGGTGGGGTGGCGGGGGACATAGACAACTGTGGGGTTTCACATGAAGCAGGCTGCCCTTTCCCTGTCAGCAGGTGCGCGGAGTGGGGTATTCCATGTCCCCGTGGCGTGTCGGGTTCAGGGATGCTTGCACAGTTATACTGACGCTCTTGGTAGCTCGCCCGCGGAGGAGGATATAACTCCTGGTGATGCTGGTAGCCACTCTCCCTCGCGCGGCTGTAATATTCTGGACTATGCTCAGGGATGTAGTTATTTTGCGAATATTCCTCGCATGGAGGAAATTTCGGATCAATGTAGTTAGACTCCATCAAATACGAGCTCATGATCATTAATTTCTGGAGTGGAAAATAATTTTTCTAGCTTTGTCGTTTTTCTGCTCCATAAAGCCCTCCTACTTGCGAGCAGCCCTGTAAAGTTACTTTTACCACGTGACCCAGTGGCCCAATAGCAGAGAAAGAGGTAGTTCCCGGATAAGGAACCAGAGGTATTTAGCATACCTACAGTCGCTATTGTGGGTACATCTCTCTCTCCCTCTCTCTCTCTCTTTCTCTCTCCCCCTCTCTTTCTCTCTCTGTCTCTCTGGTTGTGTTACCAAGGCAATTGATCTTGGGGACAAAACTAGTAGTTAGTTGCTGACCAAGGGAAAATAATACAGGCAAAATCCACTGGTCTCAATTATTCAAAGAGACAATGGGTGTTTCACCAAGGATAAGGTGCCACAATAGGAAAGCAATCATTTTGTTAGCATGTACGCCAAACATAAAGGTTATCTGCTAATTAATGAAGGCACAGTCTTTACCAACTCTGTTTCTGGCTCATTAACGCGTACTACAGGAATTACAGCAGCATCACTTTTGAAGGTGATATTCCTAAAATATCATACAGCACAGGTTTATTTTGCATTCATAGAGATGGAGAAAATTTTTTGAATCATTTTTAAAATAAGTGTGATCAATTCTGATCATAAGCGAGTGTGTATTTTATTTGGCATTATGAAAAATTAAAGGGCAAGTGCACTATTTTTTACAACCTTAGTCATAATAAAATATTGGTAGCAATCAAGCCTCCGCCTGGTGTATCAGCTTTGACAATCATATAATAGAATCTAATATTCAAAATAATTGCTGAAATGGAAATACATGAGTATCAATGCACTGTAAAATGGGATTTTGCCTGTTTATTATTTTAGCATATTATTTTACAGCAGTATGAGAAAAATTACTGACGTTGTGGTAACACAAAATTACTAATTAACATGTGAACTACAAAACAAAAAATAAGTGGAAAATCCATATCCAACTGAATTAGCAACGTATCTAATCTCTACTTTGGAGGTAGGTGGTTGGGTGGATTAAATTTCCTATAAAAAGTTTTGGTGACTTCATTCAAAGTGCATCATGGGTAATTGGTGGGCATGAAGGACAGGCTTCCTCTCTATGGAATTATTTTTGTGTCAAGTTGATCAAACAAAGCTTCATCGTCATCAATCAAAAATAAGAATATGACAGAGAATAAAAGTCATTGGAAGAAAAAAGTAATCTCAAAAGTACAACTTTTGTGTGATTGTGTAAACTTTTGGCCTTTTGCATTTTTGATAATATGTCCTTTTTTATCTCCACTTCTTTCTCACTGATCAGACTTTTGCCCTCGCCATCAGATTTGTGGTTACACTGCCATAAAATTGCATCAGGAAGAGCATCTGGTGTAAAACTTGTGCCAAATCAATGTGCATATCCATACCAGATCCTCTGTGGCAACCCCGAGTGAGCAGCACAGTGAGCAGCCAACAGAGCTACACACATTTGTAATTTCAGAGAAGTAGCAACAAATTTAAATCAACTACACAATGATGGAGATTTCACTCCACATAGTCTTTTAATTTAGCTGAATTTTGCAAGTTAAAGTAACATTTTGTGAAATTGTTTAAGGCAGCCTTTGACATAATATTTATAAGTTGACCAAACAAGTTATACAACCCCAAACCAGAAAAAGTTGGGAGGATATGGAAAATGCAAAAAAAAAAAGAAAAAGAAAAAAAGAAAAACAATTACAAAACCCCCCCAATGTTTCTTACATATATTTTGAGTTTTATTTCATTGCAGACAGTATTAACCCAAGATATTTCATGTTTTGTGTGGTCAACTTCATTTCATTTGTTATTACACATCCATTCCTGCATTTCAGGCCTGCAACACAAAAAGTTGGGATGCTGAAGTATTTACCACTTAGAGTTGCCATTCCTTCTCACAACACTTTAAAGACATTTTGACATTGAGGATACAAGCAATGAAAAGTTTTAGGTCTTATTTTGTGCCATTCTTCCTGCAAACACATCTTATCCTTGTAAGACCTGACCTTGAACTGGGGTTTTTGACAAAAATGATGTCCCCTGTAGACGCAGGGTCTCAAGAGGTTAAAGTGTGCAACAGTACAGGGTCGTCGTTGCATTTTTTTGTTTCAAAATTCTCCACACATTCTCTATTGGGCAAGGTCAGGACTGCAGGCAGGCCAGTCCAGTACCCATACCCACTTCTTCCACAGCCATGGCTTCATAATGTGTGCAGAATGTGGTTTTGCATAGTTGAAAAATGCATGGACATTCCTGGAAAAGATGTCATCTTGAAGGCAGCATATGCTGTTCTAAAATTGCAGTGTACCTTTTTTGCATTAATGTTGCCATCACAGAAGTGTAAATTACCTTTGCCAAGGGCACTGACACAACCCCATACCATGACAGACCCTGGCTTTTGAACTTGTTGCTGATAACAGTGTGGATGGCCTTTTTTGTCTTTGAATGCACTGTAGAGGGAGAAATATGCAAATTCCTTCCAATCTTTCTTTGAGGAGCATTGTTTTGAAACATTTCAATAATTTTCTCACACATTTGTTGACAAACGGATCCTCTGCCCATCTTTGCTCCTCAAAGACTCAGCCTTTATGGATACTGCTTTTGTACCAAATCATGATCACCTGTTGATATCACTTGTTTGAAATATCATCATTATTTATTTATTTATTATACCTCATTACTAGCCTTAAATGGCCCCCGGCCCAACTTTTTTTGGAATATGTTGCAGGACTACAATACAGAAATGGATGTACATTAACAAATGAAATGAGAGTGAGCACACAAAACATAAAATATCTTGGCTTCATACTGTCTGCAATGAAACAGAAGTCAAAGTAAATGTAAGAATCACTGCAGTTTTTTTTCATTGTCCATACTGTCCCAACTTTTTTTGATTTGGAGTTGTACTTTAAGACAGTGGTTCCCACCCTTTTTTCTTTGGACCCTCCCCTGCTTATATGTAAGAAAGACTAAGAGCTCAGAATTAATTCAAATTGCATGTTTCAGAACCTTCACATTGCAGAGTGTGGTTATGAATTATTCATGCATTTTATGATTACTTACAATGTATAATGGTATTGAGATTCGTAAATGTCATTGTTGTTTACTGTGCAACACATCTGTGGTAAACAAACTGACCTGAGCTAACTTCTAAGACTGGTGCATCATTCATATTAGTAAAACAAACATACACTTTGGTGGCCATATTTCTTCAAAAATTGATTCAATTCAATTTAATTTATTTATATAGCACCAAATCACAACATAGTCGCCCCAAGGTGCTTCACAAGGGTAGGGGCGAACCTTATCCACCCCGAGCAAGCACAATGGCAGCAGTGGTTTCTCATCATGTAGACATTAAAGCAGAGTTCTCAATCAGTTTTGTAATATCTGAGTCCATGGGACTTGGTGATGTGACAAAATGTGAGTCCCATGTAAAAATTTTGAGTCCCATTGCTGAAGGAAAGAAAACACCCAAATATAGCACAAGTTAAAAATTGTATTAACTCCAACTTGCGCCATATTGTTTTATTCGCAAATATCCCAAAATTATTTCACCCTCTGAACAAGCACAATGGTATCAGTGGTAAGGAAAAACTCCCTGGATGTTTAATGAGTATAGGAAGAAACTTCAAGCAGACCAAACTCATCTGCTATGGCCATACTACCAACAACAACAAATGAATAAGACAAAGCACAACAAAAAACATGCACAGACAGGAGAAATTAATGTACTACTAATGTAGAGTTACAAAGGAGGTTGCATTATTTTGTTGCTATTTTGATCATATGACAGAGTTTTAACTCCCGGTATGGCTGCCCCTTCATTCATTACTTCCTAAACAAATTTTTCAAAAAAAGGATTTCACGCAAACAAAGCAAATGTCAAAGGTGAATAGACCACACAGAGGCTTGAATGGTAATAATGTTTTAATATAAGGATTGTAAAAAAGTGAACTTATCATGTATAATATACATCTATATCAACTACTGGAGTGTTAAAATCTGATGTTACATATTTCAGAGTTGATTTGTTAATTAAACACTGTTGGTGTTAAACTTTGCACCGTGTTGTAGCTGTTTCTTGGAGTTGATCATATTGGGGTTGATTCAGCACTCTGAAAGTGTAATTTAACTCTCTGAAGGTATTATTTATTCCTGTCCATGAGTTGAGTGAAAAATGAGAAAGAGGTGGTTTATGATGTTGTCATATCATAACCAGAAAGTTGTGAGTTCAAACCCAACTGAAGGTATTTGTCTGTGGAACACACAAACAGATACATTAAAATATTTTCTATAGTTTTGAAAAAGCATTCTTATATGTCATAAAATAGTGTCAGAATGCTAACACTATTAAAGAGTTAATATTTTAATACAAATGAAAGTGTAACTTTCAATATAATATATACTCAGGGATAATGTAAATTTTAACACAGTGTGAGTTAAATTCACACTGATTTTGCTGTGAATTTTTGGGGCCAATTTAAGCAAAGGCTTACAGTCAGGTCTATAAATAGTTGGACAGTGACACAATTTGAGTAATTTTGCCACAGTGCACCACCACAATGGAGATGAAATGAAACAATCAAGATGTGCCTCATGAAGACTTTCAGCTTTAATTCAAGGCATTTAACACAAATATTGCATTAACCATTTAGAAATATGTACACATAGTCCTGCTATTTTCAGGATCAAGATGATTGCAGTGTCGACTTTCAGAAAATGTCACATTAATTATTTAGGAATTATAACCATTTTGCTACACAGTACCTCCATCTTTGGAGCCCATAAGTAATTGAACAAAATAGATATAAGGATTATATTATTAATATATGACTTTCACGGCCACTTTTCTTTGGAGGAGATTTCTTTCCTGTGATAGACTAGCGGCCTGTCCAGGGTGTACCCTACCTCTCGCTCAAAGGCCACTGGGATAGGCTCCAGCCCCCCCATGACCCTTAACTGGAATGAGTGGGTGTAGAAAAAGGATGGATGGAGTTTTCTTTGGAGAAATTATGCATAATGCCACTTTTGTCTGTTGCATCACCAGTTGAAAAGCTCCACGGTGGAGAGGCACAGAGAAGAATTTTCTTCAAAAGAAGACATTAAATTTCAGCTACAGTTTGCCAGAATGCACACGGAGACTCAAGCCTATATTTGATCTGGGGTTTTTTTTCGATGAAAAACTGTCTCTGTTCTACTCCATGATGAAGCTGTGACTGGTGGCGCAAAAGTCTAAAGTTGTACAATGCACAGTTTCTCCAGTCACAGCCACAGAAACCTACAACACTTTCAGAGCTGTCATGGGTGTCTTGGCTTCCCTTGGTAGTTTGTTTCTTGCTCGGTCACTCAGTTTTTGAGAACCACCTCTTGCAGACAGATTTACAATACAGTGCCATACTGTTTGTATTTCTCAGTGATTGATGTAAATGAAGTCCAATTCATTGACTTGGAAATGTATCCATCCCCTGACTTATCTAAAGAAAACTGGCTGTAAAAGTGCAATGATTTGTATTAAAATAATTAAATTAAATTTGAATGTCAACGGTACAAGAGCATCATGATTGTTTTATTTGAACTTCATAGTGGTGGTTGACAGAAGCAAAACTCAAAAATTGTGTCACTGTCCAAATACTTATGGACCTCACTGTATGGTTTGTGAAGCTGCTCTGGTCACCAAACCAAAGTGGGCTTTGCAGCAAAGAGATTAAGATAAAAATCAGCTTTAAAGTTATGGTAAATCGACTCAGCAGTAAAGAATGCAGTAGATTACATCAAAGAATCTCTCATTGTGGGAGATGCAATTATACTCAATTTTATTTCTAGAAAGTGCTTTAACACAATCAAGGCCTGATCTGTAGTTCTTTATGGCAAGAGAAGAACTAAAATAATAAACAAAATGATAAAATCAGAGTTTAGGTCACTCAAATAAGACATTAAGGCAATAATAAAGACATGCGTTACAAGTCTCAAACAACCAAAAACCAAGAATATAATATAGACTATAATCAAAAGAAATCAAAGAAACCATATAAAATCCTTAAAGAAAAGTTATCAGTCAAAATTATACATCAGTCTAAAGCGTACTGAACATTTAAAGATAGATAGATAGATAGATAGCACTTTATTCATCCCAGAAGGGAAATTCAAGATGTCCAGTAGCTCAAAAAAAAAAAAACACATAACAACCACACTTCCACACATCCTCAGTCATACGACTAGTATAAAAAAAATGGACTAGAATAAGTGCATACATAAATAGATAGGGATAAAAATATCTTTAAAATTGTCCTTAAAAATTTGTCCATTTCACAGTACAGTCCAGTTGTTGGGGCAGATATGAAGGCTGTGTGAGTGCATGTGTGCCTTATGTACAGGAGGTGTTGAATAGTCTTATTGCAGTGGGGACAAAGGATTTTTTAAAGCGCTCTGTTCTGCTGCAGAG
>OMMV01068066.1:2222-16914 GCA_900302635.1 Chatrabus melanurus
TGCGCGGTGCACATTGTTCTTTCCAAACATTGCAGTACACTTGTAGTGACTGTAAGTGCAATTTTCAAACCGGTATGTGACAACTGAAACATGTTTAGGCAAATTGCTCCTGGCTAAGGCACGCCAGTGCGATCACAGTTTGTGGTGCGAACGCTGAAATCACGTCTGCAGTAAACACACAGCAGTGGAGGTGGAAATCACTGTTTGCAGTTTTATAGGGAAAAAAAAAGCTTTAATTATGTAAGTGTTAAGAAACACAAACACGCGTGTGGATACAAAACAAAGGATTCCTTTCAGCCAGCTGCAGCCTGCGTGTTGAGACAATAGTATAATCTACTTTCGGCTTCTCCCAATTTCAACTCGGGGTCGCCACAGCAGATCCCACATGGATCTGCATGTAGATTTGGCACAAGTTTTACGCCGGATGCCCTTCCTGACGCAACGCCACATTTATTGTGTTGAGACAATAAACATTTCAAATGCATAACTTGGAATATGTGCAAAATTCTTGACACTGTTTGGAGAATAGTGTTGCTCTTTTACAACTTATAGAATGGGAATGTGTGTGTGTGTGTGTGTGTGTGTGTGTGTGTATGCATGTATGACACAAAAATAAGAATAAACATGACACAAACAAAGTGTTGACATTTTTAACCCTGCCAAAGCTGTTATATTTTCAGAGATGTTGTAAGTTAATTTATTTTTAGCAGCACGGCTCAGAAAGTTTTCAGCCAATCTCCACAAAACACGGTGAGATGGTCTTATTAAAGGTAAGAACTGACTAAAAGGAGCAAATAGAGCAATTTTCTGAGGAAATTAGATCATTTTAGAATAGACAGTCACATTCTTCAGATGTTCCATAAAACTTTCCTGCAGAGTGTACTATCCTTTGGTCTTACCTGTGCTTTTGGAAATATGTACATTCAGGATCAGAGTTGATCAGGTATCTGCAGCTCAATTGTATAATGACCTTATCTTTAAAAAGATGGACCAAATGACCCAACTCACCCTTTGCATCTGAAGCTTTTAAGAAGTAATAGGTCAAGTGGTAGAATTCTGCCGCGGAAAATTAGGACTACAAGGTACGACAAGTCATTTGTGCCTACAGCAATTAGACTGTATAATAACAGATCAGAAATATTTTAAATATTTTAATCACTTTTTTGAGCACTTAACTATTTATTTATTTATACATGCTTTGTCATGGTTTATTCAATGTTTGGTTTGTTGAATGTTTTAAATGTTTAATGTTCTAATGTTTTTTAGCTTGTCTTGTCCTTATTATACATAGCTATGAAACGTGCAATGATGATGACCATATGAATTTCCCACTTGTGGGATAATAAAGTTTACCTTGACCTTGAGGTAGCTCAGTGGGATAAGGAGTATGGCTACCACTATGCAGACTTGGGTTTGAGTCGCGGTCACGCGACCTGTCTGTGTCCTTGGACAACACACTTCATCTGCATTTTCCCACTTCACCCAATATTAAATGGGTACTGGCTGGTCAAGCAATCTGCACTGAAATGGTGTCCTGATCAAGGGAAGGCGTAGACTATGATCCGCTTCGTATTACAGAATCTGATGATAAGCACCGGCAACCATAGTCCTCAGGGCCTATATAGGAATATCAGTTGATCTCAACAGATCAGGATGAGTCTTGTCATGCTTATGTAAGATGGCAATAGATATAAGCAGGTAAAGTTCTATCAAGTTCCGGAAAGTCTTCTGGCACCGGTGGATCAAAATGTAAAAAATTCAGGTGCTGGCATGTAAGACACTGTTGTAAGGTATCTAGTAGAGATAGAAATGTCCAACCACTACCAAAATGTAGCTGGGATTCAGTAAGCTGTCAACGGATTTGAGCTATCTAAAATAGCTCAGCACTTGACGTGATGTCAGCACTTGTATTATATTCTAATAGTTGTGTAATCCCTGCTGATGACAGCACTTGTGGTTTATGTATCACTATAATGGATAATATTTATTAATTAATTAATTAGAAATTCAAGGAGGAAAAGCTCATTTACCCTAGAAAAAGGATTTTAATGTCTAGTGGTTTGTTTTCAATCAAAGTTATTCTTCATGTTCACTCATTGATTTTGCAGGTGACAAATGTTAAAACCTTGGCGGACGTCCGTGCTCTCTGAGCGCTCTTGTTTACTGTATTTTTGATTATTTTGCTTTATTTTGAGCGTCTTTGAAATTTTGCTCAATTTATCAAAAATATGAGCTGATCCATCCACACCACACTTGGTGAAATTTTATATATATATTGTCCCTGTGTATTGTTGGACTTAGGTAAGACTCTAAATTTGATGTGTGCAGGCTGTACATGTCAAACAGAGTCAGGAGACACTTGAATGAAACGTCATCACAAGGGAATAAGACGCTCACCATAGAGACAACAAAGCTCATTTATGAGAACAGATTAGACAGACTAGACAGAATGCTTTAATCAACTGTTCAGAAATAAACTGCATGCATGTTTTTTTTATTTTTTTTATTTGGCTGGAGCTGTTTTTCCTGCACCTGCGACATTGAGTTTGACACTGTTTAGCTTCCATACACATGAGAGAGAGAGAGAGAGAGAGAGAGAGGGCAACCGAGAGAGTGCATGCATGCGAAAGAGGGAGAGACAGCCAGAGAGAGAGAGAGAGAAACCCACCATCTTTGAACCTGTCTCACACACAGCGTGACGCGAGAGCACCCTGTCAGAGCAACGACCAAAGCTAACGACACTTTTCTTTGACTGTGCTGAAATTCTGTATCGCCCTAGGGCTGATACATAAACGGCTTTGCATATACAGTACATGGAAGTAATAAGTCCTGTGCAGGAATTACTCACCTTGAACAGGATGCCAGACCATCACAGGTTGCTTCCCCAGGCAAGAGTGGTGCTTATTTGTAGCTGGGATGATGCAGAAGTGTATTGTCCAAGGACAAGGACCCAGACAGCTAGCCTGAAGCAGACACCTAGAATAGAACCCCGGTCTATGTATTGTAGTGCAAAAACTTTCCGACAGAGCTACTTGCATGTATGTCATGGCATTACAAATATGAACTTTTACATATTTAAAATAAATGAATATGAATAAATAATGAATAAAAAGATTTCCTTTCGTTGTGTGAGTGTCTGTGTATATATATATATATATATATATGAGATCAGGCTTGTTCATCTCATGATGAAAGCAAATATATGTAACATCTTTTATTTTAAATAAAATTATGATTCTCAAAGTAACGATTGGGGGTAGCATGGTGGATTTGTGCTTAGGACTGTTGCCCCACAACTCGAAGGTCTCAGGTTCGCTTACGACCTGGTCCTTTCTGTGTGGACCAGGTATACCTGGACAGGGTCTACCCTGCCTCTCGGCCAATGGCCACTTGGATAGGCTCCGTCACCCCCCGTGACCCTTAATTTGAGTAAGCGGGTATAGAAAATGAATGAACGAAAGTGACGATTGTGTAGCTGTTCGCTCTCTATAATATAATACATCTTAAACATCACATTTTCATTTCTTGCAGTTTATTTACATCAATAAAAAATAAACAGTACAAAACTGTATGGGACATTTGTCCAGAGCAGGCCAAAAAACTAAGTGTGGCCAAAAACTGAGTGACTGTGAAACAAACCGAGTAGTGAGGGAAGCCACCAAGACACCCATGACAACTCTGCAGGACGTATAGGGTTCTGCGGCTGTGATCGAAAATACTGTACATACTGTAACTTTTGTAAGTTGCTTCACCAGCCACAGCTTCATGGCAGAGTGGAATAAGGCCTTCGTTACAGCACAACAGATCAAATATAGGCTCAATTCTCCCATCTGCCTTCTGGCAAACTGTACATTAAATTTTTTTCCTGTTTTTTTTTTTTCTTAAGATATCATTCCCTCTCTTTTCCACTCCACCATGATGCTGTGTATATAGTGATGCATCGGAATGAAAATTGGTCAATTTTGTTTTGACTCAGTGATTGGGGGGGCGGGGGGTGGATGGAAGGAGTAAAATATTACCCTCACATCAACATTCAAGGACGCCAAAAACCTTGACACGCCACTGTATGCCTTGTTTGAGAGCCCTTCTTGCTGCATATTGCTAAAAGCTGTAATTCACACACTTCATGTTTGTTTTCAAACCACTGTGTTGAAAATCAGAAAGTTAACTGCATTGCTCTGTAACCATGGCGACAGCTTTTCCTCCCACTGCCGTTGCCAGTGAGTTCAGTTTCGGTGTGGGCCCAAAGAAACGCAATTTTCACGTATAGTGAATTATTGACAGATGGCCTCCGTGGCCAATTTGAAATCTAAACGCATAACAACACTGATTTTGTTTCGGCAACGAGAGTGGAGCAGTCGAACAAAGAAAATAGAAACCAGAATAAAAGTGCAGCGGCCTCACGAAGTAGGGTACATTCATCACAGGCATGTGACCCAATACTGTTCATCAGGCAGACCTGGAAAAGGGCTTATAGGACTAATAACTTTGTGTCGCCCAGAAAAGATTTACAGGGACCTTTGGGCCAACTTGTGGGAAACTATTATGCAAATTTAGCACAAAATCTCACATTCCCCATCATCTCCATCACCAAAAAGTGTCAGTAATGTGCTCCGCCTGCTGTGTGGGCTAAATACAGAGAGGAAAGGAACAACCAAATGCAAGAGAGCAGACAGACGTGAGTGACTTTTTTCATCCTGATCTGTCGCTTTCTTTCTATTTGCCTTCTCGGCATTTTCATCCTCACGGAGAGACACTTTGTCAGACTGATGTATGCTCGCACGAGAACACAACGTAAACAAAACACGAACAAAAGCAGAAGGATGCCGAGGGATTTTTTTTTTTTTTTTAAATTCTCGCTGTGCCTGGACAGACATAAGCACGCTCACAGAAGCGTGCACGCAGGAACAAACAATCACACAACGGTGAGTAATCGGGTCTGTCTGCGGTCCTAATTACGCTCACATCTGGCATTTAGTCACCCATGAGTTGCTAGCCACGCTAGGATAAACAGGCCCTGAGGTGTCACTTCTTGCCAATCAAGAGGGTGAGGCTCGAGGGTGAACTGGCCTTGAGAGGCGGAGCTGGAAAAAATGCCTAAAATTGAAATCTGGAGCACAAAATTTGGAAAATATAGCTCCAGAAGTCGATAAAGTTGAAGATCCACGCCAGTGGCTTGCCATGTAATAAAATGCTTGGCCTTCAAAACCCACCTCCAATCCTCTGATGTGGAACGGACTGAAACAATCCCACTCTCCCACCCACATGCTAACATTTGTGCAGCTCGCCGGTGGAGGACGGTGAGAACAAATAAAGTACCGTGAGGAATTTTGCAGAAGAAAGATGAGAAAAGCCTTATTCTGAGGCGAGTTATGAGCATTTATTCACCAGCTGTTTCTGTTTGAATAGAGGTGTTTGCTCAGTGAGGTCACTTGTTTGACTTGGTTATCTCAGTCAGTGCCTAAAGTTATGTGATCACCACAGTGTATGTGCACTGTGCAAAACTTTTCAGCACCCCAGTATTTTTGGACGAGGGTGTTTTATTTATTTATTTATTTATTTTGGCGTGCAGCACGAATCACCAATGATCCTCCACATGGCCAAACGGTTAATCATAAATTATTTGATATTTCAGTTTTCATTATACTTGAAGCATCTTTGCTCTTTACAAAACGTTCCAAAAACTAATGGCCAAGTTGAGATTTTTTATTTATTTAATTTTTTTTTTTGCAAAGAAGGTGCTTGAGTGTGGGAGTTGGGTTAAGTTTTTTTTTCTTTGTTTGTTTCTTTTTTGAAGACAATTGCACAACAGAAAAGGATGATTTTCAAGAATTATAAATATAAAATTTCAAAAATCGATGTTTATTTCATGATTCCAGTTCTGCAAGTAATTGCCAGTGAACAGCAAATTTGGCACATATTGTCCTCTATTTTGGGTCTGCTATTACGTACGTCATGAACTTTATTACTTCCGCCGAGGTCATGATGTTTTCTTTGCTGTTTATCTGTCTGTTACTGTGTTAAGGGGGTATCTCGCCTGAGTTTTCTTTTTTTTTTTGCTTTGCAGCCAATTTACGATTGTAATCACATATTTGCGCTTGTTATTTGAAAAAAAAGCCTTGCGACAGTCACGGGCTCGCAGAATGGTTGCAAGTTGTCGAAAATTCCACACGGGAATTGTTAAAAATGTTAAAATTTCCCGTGACTGCAAAAATTGAGGCTCTGATGTGAAATAGTAGCAGCTCTGTATCAAATCTCTCTCTTTAAGCACGCAAGTGCAGCGTGACATTCTCATAATTGCTGCAAAGGCCGCAAAATTGTCGCCTGTAGTGGCGAGGGGTTTGCGATGCACGTGACAAAAAGGCTAAATATATTGCAGCCATACAGACTTGTCATTGCAGTGAGACAATCGCGCTAACATCGTGTGTTTAAAAAACAACGTGAAAAGTTGCAAAAAATCAGGTCGCAAATTTACCGCATGTGAAAAATCACAGGTTGTATACCCCCTTTAGGTGGTGAGCAGCATTGCAAAATGTCATGAATGGATTTCAATGAATTTTCATGGAGTGGTAGACCTTGGGTCAAGGAAGAGCTGATTACATTTTGGTGTGTATATGATTCAAGGGGCCGGTCTTCCCTATTGACATTTAGCTTTGATCTTGATTCTTAGTCTTTTGATTCTGTTCCTGCCTTTGATCTTTTTTTTTCCTGACTCATTTGAACCTGATCCAGGGGTGGTTCCTGCCTTTGATCCTTGCTCCTTCACTCTGATGTCTTTTATCCTGATTCTGCCTTTGATATTGTTTTGTTCTTTGATCCTTGATCCTGATTCTGTTAGTCCTGATTACTGGATCAAAGCAAACAGAAATCAGGATCTACATTTAGCAATAAGGATCAGCAGTTGCCCCTTATTCCTGATTCCTTTGATCCTATTATATGATTAAAGCAAGACAGACAGGCAGACAGACAGATTAATGGCGACAAAAGCATGACCTCACTGGCTAGGGTTCAAAGATAAGCAATCAAAGATGAGTAATCAGGATTGAAGGTCAAACATAGGAATCAAGGCTCAGGATAAATGATATGGATCAAAACTGAGAAATCAGGATCAAAGATAAGGATCAAAGATAAGTGATTAGGATCAAAGGTAAAATTTGATGTGGAAAAGAATCGGGATGGGATGGATCTGTTACACTTCATGGTAAGACTATATTTATATATTTATTATAATTTACTGCAGATCTGGTAATTGCAATGCATTTCTCATACTTGTCTACTAGTTTGACACACTGCTGTAATTAACCCCCTCCCACAGTTTCCTTTGCAACCACCCAAATACTCATGTGGCATTGCTGGAACATCAATAGCTAGTTTATCTTCTCCTCTGTATCTAAAATTTATTGAAATGCCAATCATTCTACATTCATCTTACCACCGCCCACCTGACAGACATACAGCAGGAGTATCTTCCAGAGCAGCTCGGGCCGAGAAGAGCCAGCTGATGGTGAGAAGGGATTGTCAAGGGGGTAGTACCCATGATGCTGCTAGGAGAAATAGATGATAGCATTCTCTTATTTTGCTGTTTGTGTTAAAGGATGCTGGGCTGTGAAAAGACACGTAGTTGAGGCAGAAGGAAACTTTAAGTCGGGAAGCGTGAAGATCAGGTCAGAGAGGAGGATATGCAATACATTGACACATGGTTGTGAAATCCCAATGGGATGACACCTGAGCACCACCCTCATGGTTTGGAGGTGAATGTTTTTTAAGCCACATTCTCACTTATGTGGAAATGCATCCCAGAAGGACACGGTCTGCAATAGTGACAAACATTGAAGATCACGGTTGCCCTAGTTTTGATGGTGTAATGCGCCAAATTTGTGCACGGTATGATGACATATAACACGTCAGGCTTTTGCCATGCGATGTGTCCAAAAACAAGCCTAGCATAACTGTAGACACCGTAGCACGCACGTAATATTGCTGCAGCACAACCATGATGCTTTTGGACATCCCCCCTGGTGATGTTGGAACATTCCATCCACATTTGAAACAAAACCACGGAACAATGACAGAATATCCCGGTTCAGCACAGAGATTTTCCTGGAGTGCTAATTCCACCACCAAGCCCATAGAGGTGTCAAACTGATTCCAGAAAGGGCCAAGAGGGTGCAGGTTTTCCTTGCAACCACCGACTCCACCAGGTGATTTCACTGATTAACATCACTTTGTGCAGATTTGATGAGTTCATCAATGAAATCACCTGGTGACGTGAGCGGTTGCAAAGAAATCCTGCACCCTCTTGGCCCTTTCTGGAATCAGTTTGACACCTCTGCGAGAGACATAGACAGGCCAAAAACCAACAGCAGATCTCAATATAAGTTTTCAAATTGCAACATAATGGAGCAGTTTAGGGGTTTCTGTCTTTCTAAAGGACACTTTGACACACAAAGAAGAGTTCCTGCTGTCCATGCCTGCAACCCTGTGATTGGTGGGTTATCAGCTCCAAAGAGCTGATATCTTGGATACATTTTTGCATTTCCTTGCAACGATCCAAAGAATGACCTATTTTTGTGCCTGTGGCTTTAAATGAGAAGGAGTTGCTGGTCATCATGTCCCTCTCCAACCCAAGGAGATGCAGGATCAGTGTCAAGGATGAACAGTCTGTCTCTTTCTCCAGAAAATGTTGCACAGACTGGCTCAGTGGAAGTGGTGAGGTATAAATGTTGCTTAAAGGATTGATGTTTCTGCATACAACAACCTAGAACTGTTGGCCTTTATGGATGTTTAAAATGAGACTCTGATCATATCTTGAGCGTTTTGGAAAACCTAGTAAGTATCAAAACACTAAAGTTGAGAAAACAGCAAGAAATATGCCACCAGTTTCAAGATGTTTTCTTTTTTTTTTGCTTCACTAATACCTGTGGGTCCCTCCATTGCTTATGGAAATGCCAGAATACGAACTTTGGCTTCAAAAAGTTGACCAAAGTTCAAAATTGCCGGGTTTTGGCTGAATAAGTGAATCAATTCTCGGAACTTGCTAGGTCCTGCCGCTTCAATATCTATGATACCATAAATGTTTTCTTATCGAATGGTATGTCATAAGATAAAGTAAACCCTAGTAATTCAACTCAAAAAAATTTAATTACTAGCTTTTCCAAAACACTCAAGATATGTAACTGTAAAACGGAGATAAATGATATTTTTCACAGTATGACCAACACATTCTCACTCCCAACTCATCACTGACCAAGCATCACTATGTGATGAGTTGGGTAGGCCATTTGGCTTGCTATGTGATGAGTTAGGTAACCCTAACCTTAATCCTAACCATAACCCTAACACTAATCCTAACCCTAACCATAACCCGAACATTGATAAATGTTCCCTGGTGATGTGACAGTCATCAGAGAGACCTTACACTACTGTATGTGAACCTGCTACCCAACTCATCACATAGTGATGCTCAGGGGTACTGACCAAATGTCACTATGTGATGGGTTGGGAGTGAGAATGTGTAGGTATGAACTCTGAAAGGCACAATCTCACCTAAACATTTGGGCCAACGTAGACGAACGTATTTACGAACCTCGGTGTCTGCTAGCCTCCGCAGGGCTCCGCTGTCCTCCGCCGATGAACGTCAACTGCGTCCAAAGCTTTTCAACATATTTAAAGTTTCTCAGCATTTGCCAATGTACTTCGGGCTACGATGGAGGCCGTTAAAGAAAGTTCATCTCCGCTACAACCAAATTCCCTCCACTAGCCTCGGTTAGGGTCCGCTAGCCTAAGTTACTGGTGCGATCGTCTACGCTCGGTGCTGCTTCTCCCTGCCTGCTCAGAATCACTGGACAGTGGTGCGTTGAACCCCTCTCTCGCACTTTGCCACATAGGCAAAAGTCCCACTTGTTCTAATGGAGCGCTGGCTATCGCCCACCTCTGCCTGGCTCAGCTAGCACCATGTTGTAGAATGCCGTGCTGTGTTTGAGGTTCGCTACCAAACTCCGGAAACGTGAGTTTTGCTGACGTTTGGCCAATTTTCTCGACTTTCCACTGCATTCACCACATGCTGGGGTAAATGTTATAATGAGATTGGGCCCTTAGGGTGCTTGCAGACCTACCTTGTTCGGTCCAGACCCTCAAATTTTTCAGTTTAGCAGCTGTGAAGTCTGCCTCGGACCACGGTCCGGACCAAAGGACCAAATTTTGGTCCAACCAAACGAAGCGGTCTCAGTCCAGATCAAACTGAACCATGTTGCAGTTTGTTTGCAGTGTGAGACCACTTTTTGGATAGTTTTTGGAGACTTTCAGACCAATTACAGCAAGTTGAAGAAGGTTATTATCACCCAATAAACAGTAGAAGAAGAAACGGAAGTAGTAACAATCCATTCGACAGTAGAAGAAGAAAAGAGACACAAATAGTAAAAATGAGCCGTGGGAACTCATGGGGAAAGGAGAAGATGACGTTTTAAATTGTGGTTTGGTAAGAAGTAAAAGTCATCTTGAAAAGATGCATAAAATTTTTCTCCGTTCAAATGGAGCCACCCGCCAAATTGAAAACAAGCCAACGTCAGAACCGTGCACATCTATAAACCAAACAACGTCAAGTGTAGGGAGATGCAATCTACATAGATGATGATGACAAGACGAAAGTACGTCATGGAAAGTTTTTTAGTGTGAACGCAAAATTGCAATGTGAAACCAAACTAACCGGACCAAACGTGTGACAATATGAGCCTGGGTCCGGACTTTCAGGTGTGAAAACGTCCTATTTTGCACTGAGAGCAAGTGCAGTTTATCAACTGTCATTTTTTGGTTTTAAATTTACTTACATGCACAATTTGAAATGTGTTTACATCCCGTAGTGGCAGTATTTTATGACAAATACAGTTCCAAATGTTCCAAATCCCCCGGAGCCAGATTCAGGTCAGCTATTCAATCATGTCGCGCCGCCTCACTTTACACACCGTGATGCTCGCTCAGCTGTCTGCTAAACTACTGTGAGATCAATTGTTTTTCTGACAAACACTTCACTTTCAACTTACACTGAGGTTTGCAACGTAGTGTAAAGATTCTGAGATAAATCTCCTGTCACAACATTTAGACTTGCAAGATACCATATGATACTACAGTAAAAGGTGCTGATCCTCCTCGAATAGCTGCTGTATATTGCTGCTTTACAGCACAGACATATTTCCTGACAACACAATGGAAACTTCATGCGATTATATTAATTTTGTGGTTGTTATTCTGCACGGTAGGTGAAATTAAAATCAGGGCTTAATTGAAATTTATATGACTTAAGTGATGCTCAGAGGCACATGTTATCATTGGATTAGGAGGTTGGTGATTACATAATTTCCCCCTTAGGTTGATGAGATTGGAGATCTAAGTGGGACTGAAATAAGAAGCTCTTTCTTCTTTGGGAGCCAAAAGCGGAGACTTGATGTGGTTGCTGTGAGTGGATTGGAACTGAGGTCTGGAGTTTGATTTGATGTTGAAGATAGACTTTTGAAGACAGGCAGATGGGGGTTGAAATTTGATTTGATAACAGGTGACTTGGCTTATAGACTCTGCTTGAGGCTCAAACTGGAACTTGATTTGGGACATGCACAATAGGAATACAGCAGGATGACGGACTTTGAGAGAACAGTGCATCAGTGGGTTTGCTTGTTTGTTTGTTTGCTAGCAGGATAAAACTGACAAAGCCAACTTCAATGAACCTTGGTAGAGGGGTAGGACATAGGCTAATGAGGGAACCTTTAACTTTTGGTGCAACTCCACGCCAAGGGCGTTGCGCTTGATCATTGATTACTCTGATCCTGGATACAGGTTAATGCAATCAACAATTATGGGCAAAGGTTAGAAACATAATGAAAGAAGAATGATAAGGACTAAAGATCAAGCTCAATAATGAGGATTTGGACCAATACTCACCAATCAGGATCAAAGCTCAGCAATAAGGATCAAAGATCACAGAACAGGATGAAAGTTTAGTGATCACTGTCAAAACAAGATCAAGAGGTTGATCTTGTATTTGATCCTTACTGCTGACTTTAAATCCTGATTCCTTGATCCCAAGCACACGGTCAAAGCAACCAACAATCAGGATCAAAGTTCAACATTCAGAATCCAAGGTCAAGAACATGATAAAAGATTAGTGATCAGAACTACAGATCAGGTTCAAAATGAGGGTTCGGCCTAATGCTAATGATCAGCGCTCAACAAAAAGGTTCAAAGGTCAGCAATCAGCATTAAAGTTCTGCAGTAAGGACCAAAGTTCAGTGATCAAGGATCGAACTTCAGTGGTCAGGATCAAAGATCAGGATCATGGGTGAGCAATTAGGATCACAGGACATCAAAGATAAACAAAGGTGAGCAATTAGTATCAGTGGCACCATCAGGCTCAAAGGTGAGTGTTCAGGTTTTCATGACATTCTATTCATCAGCCCACCTTCGTCCAGGTCCAGAAAATGATCTGGATCTACTGGGGAAAAAAAACATTTTTTAAATTATTATTATTTATTTGTTTTCAGACAAGGGTGGTCTATGCGAGTAAACTAAATATTAGAATTTGGCTTGGGGCTTAACTTAAAATGAAGAAGGCTGTGCCCTTTGGCAGAAGCATGCACTCTACCAAGTCAAGTGCCCTTCCAGGTTTTTTTTTTTTTTGGACAGAAGTCAGGCCAGCTTGCAACTTCAGCTCCCACTTACAGAGATCAAGATACAAGTGGCACAGTTTACATTATCTGGCACCAGAAATATAACTGTTGTTGTCCTGACAACATTTCTCAAGCCTGCTCAGTGTTGAGTCTGCTGGGAAGTGTAACTACTAATCACAACTTTAGAACAGGCACCTAAGTGGAGCACATACAATTCAAAGTAGATGAAAATCTGATACAATTTTGTTCAAGTAATCGTGCACAAGAAAGTGTCACACAAACACACAGGCACAGGGATGGAGCGCAATTCCATATCACCGTTCTGGCCCTACGTCCATTGGGGCATAACATCAGACAAATGGAGAAAAAAAAATTTCCCTGTCCTGTCCGTCAGCTTTAGTAAGCAGAATCATGGTCTGAATGCCCTGTTGTGCCAAACACATTTGCTTTGCCAAGAAGAGCTCTATAGGCTCTATATGCTCCTCTTGTTAGTCAATATCTTTTTATTTTGTTTTATATGTATAGTGTAACATTGGCAGAGCTGACAGGGGGACAAGAAAGGAAAATAAAAAGAAAAAATAATAAAAAAAAGAAAAAGGGGGGATGGGAGAAAGGCTAAAGACAAAGAACAAAGCACAAAAAAAACTACATAACGAGTCACCAACCGCTGCATCTGTAGCAAAGCCCAGTCAAAAGACCAACAGCACCTGAAATGGAGACAAATGGAGAATTTCAATGTGTAAAATTGTATAGATAGATCGATTGTCCATTGATCCCTGATAGGAATGCACTCTACTGAGTGCACCTCTAGTTTTGAGGGACCTTGACAAAATGGGCTTTCTCATAATGTTGATAAAAATGAAATTCAATTCCTGGATCTGCCTCCAGATCAGGATCTGCACCATATTATAATAGGTTCATTCTTCGTGAATGTGACATGGAAATATTTTTGTTTTGTTGTCTTGTTTTCTCTTTTTCACCTTTTCAAATTGAATCACATGGCAGATAACATCACTCCTTTGAAAACGTAACATTGTGCAGCGTTCAGGCGGGTGTTAAAAAAAACATCAGATTTTTGAGTTAGGTAAAATAATTCTGTGTTGTGGAGATTCCGTTGCTGCCTTGTTAACAAATCACCAAAAATGCCAGTTCAGGCAGATGACTGGAGTGATGCTGCAGTCAATTTGTGTTTGGTGTGTTTTTTTTTTTTTTTTTGTGACAGCACCTCCCTGTTACATGGCACACAAAGTGCCCCTGTGCTGACCCACTCATTCTGTTGCCGCTCTGCTGCCAACGCTGCCCTCCTGCATTCTCCTTTGCTCCCTCTGTCATCCCAGCATGCACCTGTGAACACTGTTCACGTGCATATCTCCCAGATTTCCCCCTGTGCTTGAATGTATAGTATCCAGTACGCGTAATGTCTGCAGTTTTGAAAAGAACATTTGACTGCTAATTTAACATATTTAGTGTGTATATATTCCATAAACTAGATAAAATATATGTGTTTGATGAATCAGTATAACATTTAAACACCAATATCAATATAAGCATTGATATTAAAGTGTGCTTCAGAAACACATGGCGTGCAGCTTCACTGGATTACAGTCAGGTCCATAAATATTTGGACAGTGGCACCACTTTTCTAATTTTGCTTCTGTGCAACGTCACAATGGAGTTGCAATGAAACAATCAAGATGTGCTTGTAGTGTAGACTTTTAGCTTTAAAGCGTTAACCATTTTAAAAGCTCATAAGCAACTGGACAAAGCCAATATAAGGATTAATGTTTTTGTAGAAATGATCAGTTTCACAGCCAATTTTGTTAAGACAGTCTGTTTGCGTTGACTCATTCAAATCCAGATTAAAGACTCATCTGTTCTCTCTTGCGTATGACTAATATAAATTTGGTTAAAATAAAATACTTCTCTCCTCCAGCCAGCAATTTACATTGCTGCTATTACTAGAGCTGGACACAGTCTCACAGCATCTAAATTCTGGGAATGTTAGTGTAAGGTAGGAGTAAGTTGCCGGCGATCAC
>OMMV01068172.1:0-10268 GCA_900302635.1 Chatrabus melanurus
CTTGCCCTGACCCAGTGACCTTTGACCCTGGGCACTCAGTCAGGATGAGAGGAATGTGAACCTCTGTATAACAAAGTAGATGCTGTTTGAATATTTATTCTGCAGAGATTATACAGTTAATCTCTGTACCATTGCTATAAATATGTAAGACAGACAGGCCATGTCCTACTACAAAACACATGGTCACTGATCAAAAACAGGACAATTGTAGATAAATCAAAAATGTGTGCAAGAACAAATAGACAACACCTTCTCTGAGAGGTGAAGTATTTTCTTTACCTTCAGGGTGAGTAGGCGGTGAAGCTTCACTGAAAGGTCCTGCTCCTGTCTTAGTGATACAGCTCACCCTGAAGACATAAGACGCTCCTCTGGGTAAGTCCTTCACCACATAACAGCTGTCTGTCACCTCCTCTGACAGGGCCGTCCACTCTCCACCTGAGAACACACAGTGAAGTCCATACAGAAGGCACAACATGCTCTTCCATGGATACAGTCAGTTTCTCTACTAGCATGGTATAGGATAAAAGAATTTAGCCTTTTTACACATTATGCTTCCTTAAAGTTGACATGGTCTTCCTGTAAGTCTGGGCTTATATTCAAATACACTGCGAGTCATATTCCTCATTCTAGGTTGCAAACACATATACAAAATTAGAAAATGAACATGAATACCAATTGTCCAAAGCCAGTGACACTCCTTTACCTGAACTGTCTAACAGTGCCAGTAATACAGCGAGAAGGGCACTCAAAGAGTGTGTGACCCCACCCGATTAATACCTTCACTAAAACTACAGGGCAGGCCAGTCAGAATGCTGACTTTTCCTGCTCCATTAGAACTTTATGACATGATAATGGAAGACTATTAATGAAACAGATAAAAGGAAAAATTTGAAGCAGGTCCAGCTTGCTACTAAACTTTAACCAAGTTGACACTAAGCCAGCACAAATCCCCAAATTTTTGAGATAACTTGTACACAATCAGACAGAAATCCCGACAGCTGGCATAGGTAATACATGTAACATTTATAACTGAAGAATTTATAAGGCACTGTCTTGACAATCTATAGCCCACAGTCTAAAGGACATAGGGCAAATACATATGGAGTGTGTCCAACTGCACTTTGTGATTTAAACAGCATGTAAACTGAGTATAAAGTGAGGGTTGTATTTAGTCAACTAACTATGGGTGTGTTTTGGGCATAACATGTAATAAACAAATTATAGCATCCCAGCTCAACCCGATTTCACTCCACTCAACTCTACTCGCTTTTGTTATCAGGTACTTCCTTTTCCACTGCTGACTGTAGTACCCCTAATTCATCACAGCGACACCGCATGAAACTGCCATGACGTAATCATCAACACAACACACAAAAGAAGAAGAATGCGACACACAATAATCAGTGAATAGTTTAGCTTTGCATTGTAGTACAGTACAGACAGCGCTATTTGGCTAATGATATTTTGAAAATGGCGGGTTTATTCAGGACGCCTTTTGCCTCTTGTCTCTTACAATGATGACGCAGTGATACTGACGATTCTCTCTGACCAATCAGTAAGGTTTTCACATCACCTTTTGGAAGTGTGACACAGGTGATACCAAAAACAGGACAAGGTACCAGGTACCAGGTCTGGCCAATGGAAAACAGAAAAAGGCGGATAGAGTCGAGTCAAGCCGGTACCATGCAGTGGAAAAGCGCAATTAGATTGTCCTCTGTCATTACCTTTAAGAGCAGAGTGTGCTGGAAACTGGCACATCGCTGTTTACAGGGCGAGAGGTTTTCCGATAAGGAAATGGATCTGTGTGCAAAGTGTCAAAGTGCGTGAGTGGATCAGCAAAGCTCCCTGAGGAGAAGCAGTGGTGTGTCTCGTTTTATTGTCTTTTTGTTAGCATTTTCTCATATATAATTGCTTTTTTATGTGTTCGAAATAAAGAATTCATTCATTCATTCCTGCAACACCTTCGCCTCCTCCATCTCGATCCACCTGATCTCCTCCATCCCATCAGGCAGAGATAGACATCGCCCCACCCCCTGCACCTGGCCCATGCTGTGGTCAACCCTGTCATGTCCCAGAGTCCAAACCCAGAAACCCAGAGAGGAAGGAAACCATCATTTAAAAAAAAGGTACAACCCAGAGTTATTAAAGTTTTGCAGTGTTCCATTACTTTTTACATTCATTTCATTTTTGATTTTTGTTTTCAAATCAGCTTTGTTGTAGTTTGACGCACTAATGTGCTTCCCTGTGTGTACAAGCAGAGTGTATATGCATCGTGAACCCATTTGTGTAAGGCGTATCTGACTATTCTACCATATAAAGGGGAAAAACTCTACTTTAAACCAGGTTTTTGGTGTTCTTAATGCACCAGCACTGCACCTGACAACACCTTGTTTTAAGACCAATATGCTCATGGGCACATATATGAGCGCAAGTAAGTACAGTATATTTGTGAGTTAGACAATGAGGGCTCTGGGTGTGAAAATGACAATTTATTGGTCGGCAACTTGCAATGACACTTGCGCTGCACTGGGCACTGCTTTGTGTGGGTTTAACACAAAACAAGTCCCTTGCTTCAAATTATACTGTGTAGTCATTCAGAGAATTTTGCCTAGTTATGACAAGAACACATTAAGAAAAAAGTATTGAGGTATTTAACTGCCAGTCAGCAATGATAATGATAATGTTAATCTAAGGTATGGCCTTAATTAGTCTTTTTGCAAAATTTTCACCATTTAAATTGATAAAATCTTTATTTTCTGAAATCATAAACATATTTTAGTAATTTCCTTGACAAGTTAACATTTTAGACACATTTAATATGTTTTTGTTTGTTTCATTTGTAGACCCACCATCACTGCAGTACTGCACACAGTAAGTCACAGGTTCACTGGACTGGACTGGCCTCCATACCAGCAGGACTCCACCTCCGTCTAACTGGATCACGTCAGCCTTGTTGGGACGGATCAACAGGTCTGCAAATTAGGGTGCAAGAAGCACAAATATACAAAATAAGGTTTCAGCAAATTATCGATAGTAGGATTTCAGTCCATTTGAAAGTAGAAATACAAACCCACAAATGTAGTTTATTCTCTACCTTTTGTCTTTTTGAATGGAGGTATTTTGAAAGAATGCAAGAGTTTAGAGGCCTTCTTTTTTGGACTCTCAAGGCCAGACTTTCTCTCCTGTTCATGTTGGGTGGAAGATGATCCTTTTACTATCGGCCCTGTAACAAAAACATCATTCATTCATTTTATGAATCAGCTTATTCCAATAAAGGGTAACGGGGGGCTGGAGCCTATCTCAGCAGTCATTGGACAGGACACCAGTCCATCACAGGGCCACAGACAGACAAACACATTCACATCTACAGTCAATTTAGAGTCACCAATTCACCTAACCTGCATGTCTTTGGAAGTCGGAAGAAGCCGGAGCCAAACCCACGCAAACATGGGGAGAACATGCAAACTCCATACAGAAAGTACCAGGTTGGAAGCGAACCTGGGACCTTCTATCTGTGAGGCAACAGTGCTAACCACTAAGCCACCGTGCTGCCCCCCAAAAACATCATCATCATCATCATCATCAAATGCTGGTACAAAGTCAATGAACTGACAACATCCAGTCATATTCATACACATATACAAGGTGGTCTATTTAATGTGCGTTTGCATTCACTACCAGTTGCAAGTGCTACAGTGTTGGCCGCAAATCTTCCCTCCACCTCTCCCAATTTCTGTCTTATGTTATACAAAAATTACTGTAATAATATTGTACAATACTGTATAATAATAAAAATCACTATTGTTGTTCACAGGTTGGACTGTTCACATGTTTAACTAAATGGTTTGCCTTTCCTTAAAGACCAGGAATCAAATAGTTAAGTGGTCCAGTAAACTAATAGGTGATACACAACTTAACCTGGAGTCCCTGTATAACAGACAGTTAAAATGGCGAACTAGTGTGATTTTAATCTCTGCAAATCTCTACGAATTGATTGCAAAAGGAGCTCGCTCGGAACCAATTATCTAGATTTGTGACAAGAACAGTTTCTGAAAGGGAACCAATGATGAGCTACTCTTGTACAATGCAGAAGAAGAAGAAGAAGAAGAAGAAAATGGTACTTTGTCAATGTTTTTAGAGTACGTTAGCGAGGGCTTCTAGGCATGCCTTTAGGCTCGTTGGATAGAGAAACGCACGAATAAGACTACTAGCTACTTTTTATAACCAAGTGCTCAGTTTTTCCAGTTTTTGCCATGAATTGTTTGTATTACACTATAGGTACATCCGGGCCATTCCAGTGTATTTGTACTACCGTACAAAAATTTTTATTTTTATTTTTAATTTATTCATCTATTTATCTAATTTTATTGATTTTAAATACTTGTATCAATATATTTTAATTTACTTTTAAACATTTTATGGAAGAATTGGACTCTAAGCACTTTAAATATATCATTGGCTGGTTTGTCTGGAAAAAATGGGTGACAGGATGGATGTTGTCAAATGCCTGTTTTTTTTATGTATGTCTCTGTTGAGGACTCTTTTACTGCAAAACAAATCTATCCACATAAAGGAACCTGCACCTGAAATGAAAGGGATTTGTTCACTCAACACAATTCTTGATGTTACTCAGATTCTTTGAGAGATTTTTAAAAGCATAATCACCCAGGGAGCCATTTCTGCCAAATCTACCTACAAAACAATTTACTCTAAATCAATAACGATTTGACAGAAGCATACTGGACTTAAATTATATAAAAAATAAAAAAAATTGACACAATTTGCAGTAGCTCACCTCCACTACTCACATCCTCTTTACTGGAAGATCTTGAAAAAAGTTTGGTCAGACTGGAAGCTGAAGCTCTCATTTTCTTCCTGAAAGACATGGTGGGAGTATCTGGCTTCATGAGCTCTCCGAGTGTGGGTCCCAACTCTGTATTCTCTAGCTGAGAGTAGGAATGTCCAGTCCATGACTGCCTGCGGAAGATGTTCAGCAGACCTAGTTTTGGGGATTTTCCCGTTGGTGGTGGGATTTCAAGGGTTGGAGCTGATGCATGTCTCTGGAAGCCATAGTCATCTTTCTTATCCTTTGCCCTGGGAGGTCTTTCTGGTGCTGGAAGAGAGGAAAGGCTGGTGCTGGGGCTAGGCTTTAGTGACATGAGTTTTTCTGATGGACATTTATGGGTTGTAGATAAGTTAGGGTTGGAGCGTGTGCGCTTCCGTGGTGGTGCTTGGGGAAACTGTTTCTTGGGTCTAGCTTCCTCCCCCACCTGCCCAAGGGAATGAGGGGATGGTGAAACCAGCAGCTCTCCTTGATCATCATACCGTGCACTCTCTCCAGATCTGCATCTTCCCATGAGATGACCATAACTCAGCTCCTCACAGGAGCCAAGTCTGCTGGAAGACTCTGATCCAAAATGCTCAAAAGTAAATGACTCATTGAGGGAACCCTGTGAGCTTGCAAGGATGTTCCCATCTGTCTGTTCCTGGTCCAACCTGGGACTCATTCTGTCTCTAGCAGGGAGGCTTGAGTCACCAGATGGCCCACCCTGATTGGGAGAACCATACCCCCTTCTTCTTGTTCCTTGTTCAGGATTTGGGAGGGCCAACAAGTGTTTCCCTGCCACATCATCATCTGTGATGTCTTCCTTCAGACTTTGACTGCCTTCTTCTTCACATGGCTTAGTGTGGGTGGGCGAGCTGGGAGATCGTCGAGAATACTCATCAAGAGACCTGCTCCTCCTGTGTGGTGTTAAGTTGGAGTGGGAAAGTACAACTCCACTGTCAAAAGAACATGATTTCTGCATGGAGGACTGAGTAGATCCCCGTCTCTGGCCACGGATGGTTTCTGTCTCATCTTCTACATATTCAATAAGAGGCTCATTGAGACGTCCTGAAAAGCTTCTTCGGAGTGGCTTGCGTCCTCGCTCTTGCTTTTTGGCTTGGAATTTATCCCGTAATGTCATGTGCCTGGCAGACATGGGTGACAACTGTTGAGAAGTACTATAGAAAGTACTTCGGATGACACTGCCACGGGGAATACGACCTCCGTCACTTCCTGAACCCTCATCTCCATCAGATTGGCAGAGGGACAGATTACCGTCCTTGCTGAGCCTACGCTCTCTCTGAGGTGTCCCATGGCACGATACATCTGATGATACAAGTGACTGCCTGCTAACACTCCGCTCGAGCACACCTTTTCCTCCTACCATCTCCCCATCCTCCTCCTCTGCAAATGCTGTTTCTTCGTCATCTCTGTCTAGGTGGGGTTTAACAAAAGGTTCTGGGATCTGTGCTCTCTCCATTAGAGGGTCATAGTCCTCCTCTGTTTCCTCCTCTTCCTCAGTGGGGCTGTAGTGCTGGAAAAAGTCCCAAGAATCAGCCTCATCATACTCCGATGACGAACCACTGCTTAAAGAAGTGCTACTATGTTCCTGTGGCTCCCGGGGTACTGTCACTGCAGTCTCTCTGAGAGGGGCATCTAGCAGCTCAGGGATGGGCCTTAATGTGAGCACTGAACCAATGCAAGTCAAAGAACGCTGGGGGATGCATATGGAGAGACACATAAAGACAGATTGATACAACAAGTTCTTTTTAAGCTAGTTAGAAGACTCAATTAGACCTGTGCTCTGTGAAATCATCAGTGTAATTATACTAAACTCAAAGATCCTCATAATTATAAGTAGGAAAGGTCACAACTCTCATTTTCCTCAGAGGTCCAAAAGCTGCATGATTTGGTTAAATGACACCCTGGAAGACTCACCTGCCATTTCCTTCGTGAGATGAACGCTTTCAAACTCTTTGTGTTGATTTCTTCAGTATCTTCGCCTGCATTTTCATCCTGACCACAATTCAAATTATATACAATTTATTGGTTTTAGGTGATTTAGTAGTTGGCAATACGTTGAACAAACCAAGCTTGATCAAAATGCAGACTGGGCCGTATCTCATCTCACCTGGAACCATTCATGGCTCAAGCACTCAAAAGCAGTTGGTCGTTTCCTACGTAGCGGGAAATAAAGAACTCAAAATAAAAACTTTTTAAAGGAATTCTCAGTTACATTTACATTTATGCATTTGGCAGGTGTTTTTATCCAAAGTGACTTATAATCCCATTGACACAATGATACCAGCAGCTTTAACACACGGTGCCAACCTGAGTAGCAGGAGCAATTTGGGGTTCAGTGCCTTACTCATAAACACTTTGACACTCAAAAAAGCATAACCAGGATTTTCGGGTTGTAAATGTAACATGTGACCACACGCAGCATCTCTTACAGCACAATTTCAGCAGCACTCAGCAAGCTTCAACCACTGGAGGTCACCAAAAACCACAATTCCATTCTATTAAGCAAAGCTGAATACTCCATTCATCCAAGATTCACCCAGGACTGGGACGGGTGGGTACTTTTTGAGATTCGGTGCATCAGAATTGTGATGGGTGAAAGCACTGACTTGCCAATTGTAGTCCATTTTACTGGGACTGTGCCTCATTTGTATTCTCAGCCATCAGTCATTGTGATAACTGGACTCAATATGTATATGGTTGCTTAGCTGCAACATTTCTGTCTTTGCATGTTTGGAAATTCGTTGTTGTGCCTTTGATTTATTTCATTGTTTTGTTTTATTTAATTAGAATGGCCAAAGCAGATGCTCCCCCTCCCCACTGAGTCTGGTCTGCTTGAGGTTTCTTCCTATAATAAAAATAAATAAATAAAAGAAGAAACATAGGGGAGGTGATGGTCTAGAGGTTAAAGCAGTGGGCTTGAGCCCAGAGGATCCTCTGTTCAAATCCCTGTTGGACTGGAAAATCACTAAGGGCCTTTAGGCAAGGTCCTTAATCCTCAAGTTACTCCCAATGTGCAGTTGAGAGCCTTGAATGGCAACACACTGACACGGTGTGTGGGTGAATATGAGGCATCATTGTAAAGCACTTTGAGCAGATGGATCAGTTTCAAATGGAAAACTCCAATATAAATGCAATCCAAACACCTGAGGGAGTTTTTCTTTGCCAATGTGTTTGCTCTGGGGGTGGGTAAGGTTTAAACCTTACTCATGTGTAGTGCCTTGGGGCAACTTATGTTGTGATTTGGTGCTGTATAAATAAATTAAATTGTATTGTAATCCAAAATGGTTACTAATACTGCCACTAAAAAGCTGTGAATATTTGCTAACAATCTTTTCACTTCTGCCAAACAGCCATGTTTACACTTTTGTAGTTGTATACTGTTGATTCGGGTTCTATTGACCATTTTTTGAGATATATTGGACACAAATACAATATTTTCCAAACCATAAGTCACACTTTTTTAAACTTATTTGGCTGTTCCTGTGGCTTATATTTTGAAGTGACTTATATGTCAAAAATATACTGGATTATCATCTACTGACACAAGATAGCACCGCCTACTTGTGTGACAACTGAACGCTGCTCCTGTACACTGATCTGAATGAGGAGGAGGAGCTGGGTTTTAGAGAATGAGCCCCTACTCGGCACTTGACTTGCTTGCCATTTGCTGCAACCGCAAAGGAGGAAGGTGGCTAGGCTAAGGTAAGGCTAATTGTATAATCAGCCATTTTAAAAAGTTTCTTTACATTTGGTGAGGCAAACGTGTGTATGAAGCGGGCCATGCATCCGGGCACTTCTAATGACGTTTACGTCTGTTCAGTGGCGACAAGAAGCAGTTTACTCTGAGTTGTTTTTGCCCTGTACAATAATATTAATTAGCCTGTTAACCTTCTGCTTACTAATGCGGTGTTTGCAATATAAATAATTAATGAGCCAATTAAATTAATTTTGATTCTTGTTGTATGAAGCAGTAGCACCATGTTTCAAAAATAAATGTGACTTATAGATCAATGCGACTTGTATATGTTTTTTCCTCTTCATGACACATCTTTGACAGATGCGACTGATACTCTGGTGCAACATATAGTCCGAAAAATATGGTAAATAAACAAACAGGCAGGGGTTATTACATAGGAAGTGTAGAGGTCATGACTCATGATATCTCATTCTCATTGTGTGACAAAGCATCTTTTAGTCACATGATCATGACAATGTTTACTGATGGCGGAGTGCATCACAGTTTGTTCCAAACCACACGTTCATGGGTTGCTGTGGGTATTCCCTGCTGGGATGGCTCAGAAGGAATACAAACAACCGCAGTATGTCTCACCCCAGCCCAGCAAAACCGAGTTAATCTAAGCTTGTTGAAAACTAGCATTTGTAACAACGGCTTTGCTACACCTTCCCTGCCACATGAGCCTGCGTTTGCATACCGTGATTGACTATTTCAATTGATTTGTTAAATCAGAATGGACTCATGGGACATCGTTGATGCCACAACATGAAACTGGAGTTTGCATCCCTTCCAAAATGTTTAAACATTTCTGATGAATTCAGAATTCAATCTGTGAATTATTGATACTTATTGTACTATAGGACTAGTAATGGCTCTGGTTCCCTACTCTGGATCAGGCTGAAGAACCATATGGAGAAAGCCGTGGGCCTCTGGGCTCCTGGACATGACATCAGGGGCATCCCAGTTCAGGGTCCCTTCACCCACCCTCAGCAACGTAGCTCGGTCTGTCTCACCCACAAATGGACACCGGCCTATCAGACTGTCAACATAAAGCATGGCATAAACAGGGACCATTTAGATTTATGTTAAACATTTTGAGATTATTATTACAAGTTTTGTGATACATACCACAGATAGGCTATAACACCCACAGACCTGACAGAGAGAATAAGAGATATTCTGTATTGTCAAGTATCAAATACAAATAATCCTTATCCTTTAATTAATCACACTAAAATGATTATGAGATATAGATTATCATATTCATGTAACATTAGCACATTCTGGACAGTTGTCGTGTAAAGGCGCAATCTCACTATAACGTTTACCCCAGCGTTTGGTGAACACAGGGAAAGGTCGAGAAAAATGGCCAAATGTCAGTAAAAATCATGTTACCGGAGTTTGGTAGCGAACCGCAAACAAAACACGGCATACCACAACATGGTGTTAGCAGAGGCGGCCATTAGCCAGCGCTCCATTAGAACAAGCGGGACTTTCGCCAACGTGGCAACGCACGGGAGAGGGGTTCGGCACACCACTGTCCAGTGATTCTCAGCAGGCAGGGCGAAGCAGCACCCAAACATTAGCCAGCGTAGATAATTTCACCAGTAATTTAGGATAGCGGATGCTAATGGAGGGAACTTGGTCGTAATGGAGATTAACTTTCTCTAACGTTCTCCAACG